>VMDR010004550.1:0-59059 GCA_007922815.1 Macrotus californicus
CGCCTGCTCTGTCCACCGCCTGCTCTGTCCACCGCCTGGTCTGTCCACCGCCTACCCTGTCCACTGCCCCCTTCTCTCCGACTTCCCCTGTTATGAGCCGGTCCCCTTTCACTTGCTTCTCCTTTTTTGCAGTGTAATCTGTTTTGGGGAACTGTCACCACCAGACAAAAGAATCTCCTAGTGTGTGAGGCTTGGGCAGCAGGACTGGGATGCCCCTGTATGTTGGGAGCAAAGACACTGAGGACTGTTTGTCCTGCCCCGTTTCTCACAGGAAGCTGGCACCTTCCTGGGAGAGAGGACCCTGTGCTTGGGGCAGGCTGATTGGTGTGCGGAGCCCCGGGAAAGCCCGGGGAAGTAGGGAGGAGGGCTGGGCAGCAGATCTCCACACTGATCCTCCTGGGCCTGGACTGGGGAGCACAGCCCTGCCCCCAGGCGGACCACGCTGCTCTGAGTCTGGAGCTCTCCACTAGCATTTCGCTCTGATGAAACCATGAGGCTGTACAATTCCAGAGCCCCTCCTAGGCATTCTCTCAGTCCCCCGAAGTTTCCACAAAGGGCAGGTAGCACAGCCTGGGCATCCCCACTGCGCTTTGAGAAAACGAAGAGTGCTTTCAGGGTTCAGAGACCTGCTTAGAAGCATCGAGATAAATAATAAGTAAAAAGCCAAGCTCTGCCCTGTCTGGTATGGCTTTGTTGGTGAGAGGATTGTCCCACAACTGAAAGGTTGTGGGTTCAATTCCCAGTCAGGGCACATGACTGGGATGCGGGTTCCATCCCCGGTCTTGGTGTGTACGATTCCTGGTCTGGGCACATATGGGAGGCAACCCATCAATGCTTCTTTCTCAAATTGATGTTTCTCTCTTTCCCTTCCTCTCTCTCTAACACAATGGGAAAAAGAAATCCTCAGGTGAGGGTATAAAACAAAAAAACCAAGTTCTACAAAGCAAGGGAACCTGTCCACATTACTGTCCATCCTGGGGCAGCCCCAGCCTGCCCCAGTCCCTGGCCTCTCGGTGCTGTAGGAGTCAGGCAGCAGGACAGCAGGGCCCCACCACAGGCTGACCTTGGGGCTAGGGCAGGTTCTTGGGTGCCTCCCAGCTCCAAGGAGCGCCCCCACCCTGTTTCCGTGAGGCACTTTGAAGTTGAGGCCCTGGGCTGTGCCTGCAGGCTGGCCCTTCCTTCAGTCCACCACACACAGGGTGGGCAGTCGCTGTCAGCCCACAGAGGGGTCTGGAGCTCGTCTGATTGAAGACAGAGGCCCAGGGAGAGTCCCGAGCAGTTCTCAGCAGAATTCCTGATCTGGTGACTGCTCTGGGGAGTACAGGGAAAGAAAGGGGGGAGGGGGGCAGGATCCATGGTCCAGCACGAGGGAGAGAGAGAGAGAGAGAGGTGGCCTCACTCAGGACAAAGCTGTAGGAATGGAGATGGCAGGAGTGGCTGGATACTAGAGGTTTTTCAAAACTTTAACTTATTTATTGAGGTGTGACTATGTAAGGAAACGGAGTGTAAGTGCATAGCTCGATGAATAGCAAGAGATCTTCGGAAGAATTTCAACTTGTGCAATATACTCGTCAGCTATTTGCAGCCAAGGCCCATGTTAAGGCATAACACTATGCGGACCGTGTTCAGTTGGAGCTGGGCCAGACCTCAGACAGCGCATGGCAGTGGGAGGAAAGCTCAGGTTCTGGGGCTATGCAGGCTCCAGGGAAGCCCCTGCCTTCTCTTACGGAGCCAGCCCTCTGGGAAGGGAGACCAACAGTGAAATCTTTCCACAGATGCATGGAAATGTCAAGAGGGCAGAGCAGGGGCTGAAACAGATGTACAAGGGGGTTGTTGGTTATTGGGTGGCTTCCCCAAGGTAGTGGTTTTGAGATGGATCCACAGGATGGGCAGGAGTTGACTGGGTGAAGCCAGAAAGCAGAGCACATGCAAAGGCCCTGGGTCAGGAGGCAGGACAGTGAGCAGCCCAGGGTCTGGAGCTTGAATGGCTGGAGAGAAGGGTGGGCGGGGGGTAGGCAGGCAGGCAGGCAGGACCTTACTGGCCAGAGCAGGAGCTTGTCACTACCCTATGCCCAAGAGTAAGCCATAAAGGGTAAGTGAGGGACTGGCAAGATGAGATTTGCATTTACTAGATTGTGCTAGTTGCTTGCAGGGAGGGGTGGACAGACTAGATGGTGACAGGAGGGTGTGTAGGGGGGGCCAGCTAAGAGGTTGAGGCAGGGATTATTACCAGAAAAGGGACCAGGCCTAGGATGGGTCTACCTAGAGCTGGCTGGTAGTGTGTGGGCTCTTGACTTTGTGCAGGAAAGAGTTCACAACATGAGCCCAGGTGATTTGAGATGTTTATTAAAGCATAAACAGTGAAGCAAACAGTGAAACAAGAAAAGGCTTAGAAGAAACAACAGGAAAGCCCAGGCTGGGCTGCTTTAGCTCACTGGGAAGCCAAAGACAAAGGGCCCTGGGGACAGGTTCAGAGGACCGACCCAGGAGGAGCTGCTACTGCACACTGCTCCCCTGGTTGCAAGTCTCTTTAGGAGATGCACGCCTGTGGGGGAAGAAGAGGGTGGAAGGAAAAGCTGTGGGCCTGATCCCAGGAGGGAGACCGAGCTCTAGGTCCTTTGTCTGGAGGGTTTTTAAAGGCTGGGAGTTTAGGGGCGGTCTCAGGGGAGGATCTCAACAGAAGAGTCATCAGCTTTTCCAGGTGTGTCCTTTCAGGGGGCCAGTAGTCATCACAGCTGGTCCTGGCCTCGCCCACCTGGTGTTGCTGCTTTTCTGGGCCTGTAGCTGAAACACAGCTGAGGCCTGGACGTTGTCTCCAGGGAGGTGACTGTCTGTAATTGCTCAGCCATTGTGTTCAGCCATCTGTCTGTTTCCCTAGTCCACTGGCCAAGGAATTTTGCTGGGATCTTACCATCCTGCATTACTGGCAAGAGATGATGTGACAATCAGGAGGTAGCACGGACAGGCCTGGGCACAGCCTAGGTCTGACTCAGGGGAGGGCCCGGGATACTCCCAGGTCCCTGGCTTGGGTGTGGGCTGGCTGGGGGGCGTTCGCTTGGCGGAACTCTGGGAGGACAAAGGTGCATCTTGGACAGGTGAGTTGGCAGTGCTCTTGAGGGAGCCAAGAGGCATGAGACCATCGGGAGCTTAGGTCTGGCACTCACAGGTGGGGTCTGGGCTGGAGGTAAAGACCTGAGTGTTGTCAGAGGACGAAGGACCTTGTACTTGAAGACTACACACCTGGGGTGTGTAGAGTGAGCCCAGAAGGATGAGGACCAAGCCCTAGGGACACCGGCACCCCCTGCAGGCACAGGGGACAAGCCAGGTGGATGAGGAAGGCCAGGAGGTGGCAGAGCACAGAGCCAAGGGTTGAGACGCTTGTGACCAAGCCTGTGACTCAGGTGACTCATTTTACCCCTTTCCTGTTGTGCATCCGTAGAAGACAGCCAGAACACCAGCCTTGCAGGGCTCCACTTACCCTGTGCCACCAAGCCTTGGGGTTGTTTCCCAGGTCCTTGGCCTGCCTGTGCTGCCTCCACACGCCTCTGTGTCCTTCCCTAATCTCCCCGACACACTTGAAAACGGCTATTACTGGACGGCTTCCTTGCCAGGGTGAAAGTGAGAATAAGTTTATTAAAATTTAGGACAGTGAGGCAGAGGAAGGGCTCCTGGAGACAGGATCAGGGGATAAGCCTGGGATGAGCTGCTGTTACCCGTTGCTCCCCTGGGTGCAGGTCTGGTTGGGACCCTTCAGCTTGGGATAAAAGAAGCGAAGTACATGCCTGAGGAAAGGGGGGCATGGGTGTGCTCAATGAAGGGAGTGTACAGGCGTTCTTTGTCTTGAGGGGTTATCTGTTAATATTTTCTATAGGCGGGACTTCTAGGGGCGGTCCCAGGGGAGGAGCTCAACAGGATAGGTCTCCAGGTGTGTCATTTAGTGTATTGATGTATTAACATGAGCGTATGGTGGTTAGTTTCATCTGTATCTTGGATAGTCTGGCTCTAACTGGTTTTTTGTTATCCATCTCCCTGACTAAGGTGGTTTAAACCACCTGCTCTTAGGTGTCTTTGGTTAGGGAGGGTAGGGTCTCGTGATTTGTCCACCGGCTGTTAATTGCTCAGCTGTTCCATCCATTTGTTCAGCCATTTGTCTCAGTTTCCTTCTTCCACTTGCCAGGGAATTTTCCTAGGTTCTCACTAACCTGACTCAGGGCCACAAGCTGTTTCCATCCACAGCTCTGCTCACTCCTGGGACACCAGAGGTTGGCAGAGACCAGCATGGCTCTGAGGGACCAGACGACTCTGGTAACAATGTCACTTCCCGTTCCTCCATCAGAAAGGGCTGGCGGAACTTAAACACCAGTTCAGCATCGACGAGCTGAAGCACCGGGAGAACCTGATTCAGGCCCGGCTGGAGGATGAGCAGGCCCAGCGCAAGGAGCTGGAGGAACACAAGGTATCCTCACCCCGAGGAACCCTACTCCCCACCTCTCCTGGCCTTGGCTCCAAGTGCTGGCCACAGGGCACTGGTCAGGCTCCCCAAAGGTCACTAGGGCCCAAGCCCTCGAAACCTGCCTGGTGATTGAAAACAGATGCTGTGCAGCCACGACCCAGCTCCAAGGAAGCATGTAAATCATGCTCTGTCCACAGAGCTTGGTGCCTGATCCCTGCCTTGCTCAGCCCACTGCCTGCCCCCAGGGCAAGCTCCACTTGAGTCTAGACCTCACCTGACTTATCTCTTCCAAGGGGCTGGGGAGGTTGTGCTGGAACAATTTGTCAGAGCAATGGGCCTTTTCCTGAACCCCCTAGGCAGTTCCTCACAGTGACCAGGAAGGTTCAAGTCCCGGCTCAGCATGGCCCTGGGTTCACAACAGCCCCTACTACCTTTCTCCCCACAGTCGCCAGCCCTCCCACTCCTGCAGCCAGACCAATCCATGTGAATCTGCCCATTTTACGCCCCTGGCCCTGAGCCCAGCACATGCCTCCCCGCCTTGCCCTCCTCAGAGAACCAATCATCCAACCCCCACAGGGCCCAAGTTCAGGGCCTGAGCTCAGCTGTGCCTCTGGCCTCTTCTGATGCAGGCTGCATTCGTGGAGCACCTGAATGGCCCCTTCCTGTTTGACAGCATGTACGCAGAGGACGTAGAGGGCAGCAAGCTGGCCTGCCTGCACGGCGCAGGCGAGCTCCTCGAGGCATATCCTTTCTGGGCCACGGCAGCCTCCGTGGCCAGACCTGGCCCCCGTGGCCCCCACCTGCCTGCAGCCACTTTCCACTCTGGGCCTCGGTTTCCCCAGCTGTCTTTGAGCCCCTGGGAGGTGAGACCTCCACTTCAGAGCACACAGTCAGGCCCGAGGAGCTGCATGGGGAGTGGCACCTGGCTTGCAGAGGGCCCCTGGAGGTCTGGCCCTCAGGGCCCAGGTCTGGTGCTGGACAAGTTGGGTCATCAGAGTTTGACTAAAATGTGCGTCTCTGGCACTGACCCTCCTTAGCCATAGTTACGGTTCCTGCTGCCCAGGTGCTGCTCTGTAATCACATTTTATAGCTGGGGAAGCTCACCTTGGAGAGGTTGACTTATTCCAGGTCACACAGTTAAAAGCTGGTAGTCTAACCCGAGTCTGTGGGGCTATGAGCTTGAACTCTTTCCTTAGTTGGCTGGAGCCCACAGGAAGTGGCCAGCACTTGCCATCAAGGCCATGACTGCAGTGGTCAGTCAGTTGGCGTAAACTATGAGCTGAGGGACTCAGGGTAGAATTGAGGGGTTCCTGGTCCGAGAGTGCTAAGATGAAGCAACAAGTCACAGAGTGCATCTGTGGAACATCATCTCTGAGTAGAAAAACTCACTTTTAAACACCTAGCATTCCGAGAAGAGTGGGGGAGGGGACAGTTGGGTATGGGGCTGAGCAAAAGCTGAAGAGCAGGGCTCTGGCTCAGACAGACAGGCTCCAGCTGGGTGACCTGGGCTTGCCTCGAGGCTGTAGCACCTGCCTGGCCTCTAGGTCCTCCCAAGGACTCCATCCAGTAGATTCTGTCCTGCCCTTGTGTGTAGGTGAGGAGCCCAAGGCCCAGAGAGGGGAAGCACCTTGCCAGGGAGAAGCAGCAGCAGAGGCAGGACTTGAACCTGGATCTCTGTGCTCCCAGCCTGCATTCTCCCTACCTCCGCAGTTTCCCTCAGTGTACCTGCAGCCCCTGAGGACAGGCCCTCAACATAGGTGCCCTTGAGACAGCACAGCAGAGGCAAAAACACACATGGTCTTGGGCTGGCTCGCCATGGTCTCTGGCCCCCCAGGAGTCTCCTTTCTCCTCTGCTCTGCAGCCTCCTGCTGTTGCCCCTCCTCCTTCTGTCCCCCCCAACCCCCAGCAAAGGTCACGTTCCTGAATCCCTCAGGCCAAGGCTGGTGGTGCCCCAGTCACACCTTACCCTCTAAGTCTCCACTGTGGGCTCTTCAAGGGAGCTGCTACCACGTGGCGCCCGAAACAGCCTCAAGCTTCCTTAACAGCCGCTAACTTACAGGGACAAATTTGTCATCATCTGCCTGAACATTTTCGAGTATGGACTGAAACAGCAGGAAAAGCGGAAAATGGAACTTGATACCTTTAATGAGTGTGTGCAGGAGGCCATCCAGGAGAACCAGGGGCAAGGCAAACGCAGGATCTCAGAGTTTGAGGAGAAGCACCTACTGGTAGGCCTGCTCCCGGCACCTGCTCTGTCACGGGCCTGGCCCCACCAGAAGGCTGCAGCCACCTGTCCCTCTGATGATTCCTGAGGCCCATGGTCTCTGTCCCCATTTGCCAGAGCTCACACAGCTCAGTGGCTGAGTCCGGGTACTGCCTTCTCCTGGCACCACCAGCCATAGCTCCTCAGCCAGGCTTGGAGCCTGTGGGTCTCCTTCACCAAAAATAACCCTTCCTAGGGGCAACAACCCCAGGGTTCAAGGTAATATCATCATCACTATTGAAATGGTGTTATTATTACCACTACTATTATGACTACTATGTTTTATGAGCCCTGCTCTGGGCCTGGCAGCCAGACCCCTTCCCTCCAGAAAGGTCAGCTCTAACCTGGTGGGAAACAGGAAGCCTTGGAGGTTTCCAGGGGCACATGAACTCAGGCTGGGACTTACGGGACAAAGAAGAGTTATCCAGGGGTGGTGGAGGAAGAAGAGGGGGTTCACCCAGGGAGGGATCCTGGGGCATGCAGGACCAAATGGACCCAGGCCACTGAGCCATGCCCATGCAGGGCTGTGTGTACTTGCGGGGTTGTTTCCTTAGTTAGCATCACCTTGAAAGACTAATTCCTACCCTGCTCTAAGCCATAGCCCTTCTGAGATTCTAAGGAAAGTCATGTGAACACTTGCCTGCAGCACCAGGGGCTTCAGGGAGCCCCTGGAGACACTCCCAGTTGAGAACTCCCAATTTAAAGTAGAGCAGAGCCCCCTGATGATGCCAGCTCAGATATAAGGGGGTTGGCGATAGCTGGAGATACACTGCCCAGGCCCCATTCCCTGGCCCTGTTCTCTCACCCCTGTGCCATGGACCTCACCAGCCGGACCCAGGGGCGGGGAGCGGGGTTGTGCCTTCAACCAGAGGTCCAGACCTGTCAGCAGAGGGGCACGTCCGGCTCACATGTGTGTTCTGTTTGGCCTGCAGAGGGTTTTAGGACATTTTGGACATCCTGATGACTTTGAAAACCAGAGGATCTCATAAAAAAATTGTGGTTGCTCACTTCTTGGAGGTAGTTGTCATCAGGGCCCGAGCGACACTGTCCGCTCTGGATGGGCCACATCAGCAGTCGCCCAGGCCCTGTCTGGCACATCCACCCTGACATTTCTTATCTGGTCCCTGTAGCCACTGCACTCAGGACTCCTGGATGTCAGTTGGCTCTTCCTGAAGCCCCAGGCGGGGCCTGGCCCCTCAGCCACAAATGCTGCTGGAGAGCAGGTATGGGCTGGGCACTGCCAGTGCTGCCCTCCTGCTGCACCAGGCCCACTTCCCAACCTGCTGCGCCTGCTTTAGGCGTGGTTTGTGTAGTGGCACCCTAAGAGGCTGCCTGGGACAAGTAGACGGACGGACCTGAGCGCTCCTCTCTAAGGGCCGAGAGCCAGGGTTCTCAGGCAGTCAGCGAGGCAACGTCCACTGGAACCTGACAACACACTGGTGCCGGCCCAGGGGTGTGCCTGGCACTGGCATTTCTCAGCGCTCCTGGGGCCTCCAGTGCTTAGCCAAGTTGAGCTCACTGTCTTGGAAGCCCACAGACTCACAGGTCTAAGGAAGACCCCAGTTCACTGCCTGTGTGAGACCTCTCCAAGAGCCTGTCCTGCCCCCCCCACCATCCCCACTAAACAAGGGCTGTCAGAGCACCCCTCCTGGGGCCCAGCAGGGGCTGCCCAGGCAAAGCCCTCACTGGGGACCTTCTGCTGGCCTCCCTTTCCTCACTAGTGAGACAGAGGTAACCACCCCATAGGACTGAGGTGAGGCAGCAAGATGGGGCAGGTCCAGCGTACATATGTGACCGACAGTCCCTGTGTGATATAAGCCACTCTAGCGACCAGGTGGTAACTGGCAGTGGAGAGGTGATACTAGCACAGGCACAGACATGGAACAAAAAAACGCACACAGGGTGCACAGTCTGCCTGCCTCCAACACCATGTGCCTGTGTGTGCATGCCATGTGTCTGCGCATGCGCTTGCGCGTGCACATGTGCACATACCTGAGTGTGCTCGTGGCTGTGTGTGCATGTGTGCACATGATGAAGAGTAGTGTGCACTGTTCTACACTTTGCTATTTTATCTGTGCAGCTCAGAGATCCTTCAAACACTTGAGTGACTTGATGTCTTCAGTAGTCGTAAAATATCTCCTTGCATGGCTGG
Source organism: Macrotus californicus (assembly GCA_007922815.1). Lineage (NCBI taxonomy): Eukaryota > Metazoa > Chordata > Mammalia > Chiroptera > Phyllostomidae > Macrotus > Macrotus californicus. The sequence continues at coordinate 8,869 of VMDR010004550.1, forward strand.
GTCAGAATTTAGTAAGCCAGTCCCTGCTGATGGGCAATCAGGTTTTTCCCCTCTCTTGCACTTTCAAACTGTGTTGCAGTGGATCCCTTGGTTCAAGGGTGGCCTTCAGGATGAAGTCCTGGAGGCGGCGCTGTGCATCGCCGCTTTGACTAGTTCAGAGGCGACATCCTCTGTGCTCCGCCCGCTGTCTCGTCAGGCCTGTGGTCTTTGCCGGCCTTCACTGGGAGTACATGTTTATTTTCTCGTAAGTGGAAGTGAGCACCACATCTTTTATGAACATTTGTATTTCTCATTTGTGAACTGTTCTCATAATATGCTCTTACCTGTTTTTCTGTTTGGTATTTCTCTATCTCTACTTCTTTTTTAAAAAAAAATTATGACTTTGTCAGAGCACTTTATAGATTGAGAAATTAGCCCTGAGTCAGTGAAATAAGTTGCAAATCATTTTCCCAGTTTGATTTTTATCTTATCATTTTGTCTATGGTGCTTTTTTACCATTCAGAATATTAAAAATTTGTATGTGATAGAATTTATCAGTCTCTTGGTTATGCTTAGAAAGGACTTCTCCAGTTTGAAATTCTTTATTTAAAATTTCCCATTTTTTCTTAGTACTTTTATGGCTTTATTTTTTGCATTTAAGTCTTTGCTCTGTCAGGAATTTACTTTCATGTAAGGTTTGAGGTAGGCCTGACTTTTCTCCAGCTATTGTGTCATCCGCCACCCCCGCCCCCATTCCCCAGTTGTGCCCAGTCACTCTTCCCTCACAGCCAATACCAAACACCAACAAAACAAGCTGACATTGTATCCAGTGGCCAAGTGCCTAGGCCCTAACAAAGGGTTGGTATTCAGGGCTGGTATTCAGCGCTGCACGCGACCCCTTGGGTGCTCTGCAGCCTGTGAGCACCCTCCATGCCAAATGGGCTGGCTCTGTTTGCTGCTAGCACCCTTGGCCCCCTGGAGGAGTTCTGTGTGGGTGCACTGCCTTCCACGGACCGAGCCTGTCTCGCGTTCCTGGCATCTCCCCCGTCCTGGGCCTGCAGCAGGCCCCCTATCTGAGCCTTCATGAGTCCAGCCCCTGCTGTAGGCCAAGGCCCCACAACCACCGCTTGACCCCCAGGGCTCCGGGAAGAACAAGTTCTCTGCCCTCTGCTTTCGGAAACTGAATCTTAGACAGTGCAAAGGGCTCGTTCAAGGTCCTGTTGCTAATAAGTGACTCAGAGAGGAGTCGAATGCAAGTCCACCAGACTTTGAAGCCACCTCCAGTAAAAACCCAAGCATCTGCTCTGATGGCCTTGAGGCCTGGAGAAGGAATTAGTTTCTAAAACTTGCAGGGCTGCCTCTTGAGCCTAGGCAGTCTAAACCCAGAGAAAGCCCAGTTCCCTACCCACAAAACCAAATTGTCACCTGTCATTAACTAATTACAATCAATGATGGATCCCTAAAGCACAGGCTTTGTTTCCAGAGCTTAAGTGCCATCCGAGATGAGTCTGAACTGAGCAACCTCGAGAAGAAGATAGCGGAGTGCAGCGAGGACATCAGCGAGCTCTTCAATGCACTCATGACCCTAGAGATGCAGCTGGTGGAGCAGCTGGAGGTGAGGCTGGGGCCCTGGGCACAGACTTGAATGACCATGCACTGCCAGGCTCATTCGAACAAAGCTGCCCACACAGCTGCAAAACCACCCTCAGAGGGCTTGGGCTAGATTGCGAGGGTCTTGTTGCCAGGTCCCCACTTGTTCACAAGCTCCTGTGTGATTCCAGGCAGAGGGCAGGCAGCAGGAGCCTTCCCAGGTTCTCCTCTGCTGGGGAGGTCTAGCGTGACGGTTTCCTGCTGATCACCCTGGGTTTGCCTTTAACACAGTGCAACTGATGCTTGGGCAGCAGGACAGGTGAGCTCATTACTTTGGAATGCCTCCCTCCCAGGACCTCCTCAAGCAGGGAGACCCCCTCCTCAGCATTGCAGAATTCCCTAGAACCCAGGCACAGCTGTGCTGGTGTTACGGTCACATCTGTGTGCAGCGCCTGAAAGGCTCAGAGCGCAGTCGTGCTTTTCAGTGATGCTGTTTTTATTTATCACAACAGTGTTCACACACATCTGTAATATGTGCAATTGGCTCAGCTTGCAGACTATTCCCAGGCTCGTGCAGATTCCCCACACCAGTGCCCTCTGTGGCCCTGGATTCTAGTGGACTGGGGGCATGGCCCACCCTGGGGCTCACACAGTCGGAGGCTTCTCCGTGCATCATCTGCCGTTGTTCCCTCCATCAACATCAAGTCCCACTTAGGTGCTGGCTACCTTGCTAAGCACCGAGATGCAGCTATGCTGGGGCTCCCTCAGGGTGCAGACAGTCTGGGGTAATAATAGGCAGGCAGCTTGCAGAGCATTGTGTATGAAGTGATCTCTTTACACTTCACCATAAATTCCAGGAGTCAGGCCCTACACAGGAAGCCCACTGCACAGATGAGGAAGCTGAGGCCCAGGGAGGTCAGACCTTCCCAGAGTTTCACATGGTGGTGGGGCTGGGGCACTGACCTGGGCGTCTGGCTCTTACTGACCCCCTCCCTGTTTCTCTGGAGGTGAGAGAGACACCACTGAGGGCCCCAAGGAAGGGGAGGCTCTGTGTGTGTTGGGGGCATGGGTTAAGACCAGGCCCCAGGGCTGTTGGCAGAGGGAATAGGCAGAGGCCTGGAGAAAGTGTTGCATCGAACATTCAAGGGGTCGTGAGTGAACTGACATAGCCAGGGTGTGATGGAGCTGTGGGGCAAGGTCAGGAGGGCGAAGCGGGGTCACTTATGAAGGTCACTTCATAAACACCTACCAAGGAAGGCAAAGGTGGCCAGTCCTGATTTTGAAGGTCTGTGACTAGAGGAGGTGCCGGCCATATTCTAAGGAGAGCCTTTGGCTCCGAGGCTAGGCCAGTCAAGGTCATGTCTAAATATGCATGTTAACTGTGTTCTTTACCATTTTCTAGGAGACTATAAACATGTTTGAAAGGAACATCATCGACTTGGTGGGGCTCTTTATTGAAAACGTCCAAAGCCTATATCCTTTCCTTGGAGGCCTTCCATGGCGAGGTGCCACTGGGCCCAGGGGAGGGGCAAGTATCCTGGTCCTCACTGCGGCCCCCCTGACTGCAGGAGGCGCTAGGGGAGAGGCTCCTGCAGCTTTAACAAAAGGCAGGGAAGGGTACTGCTCTGTCCCAAACTAACCAGGATGCCACTGAGTGGGATTCCCTCCCTGGTGGCCACCAGTGGGGACACATGCCTGCCCCCACCACAGCCACCAGTGGTCTAAACATGTTGGCAGAATAGTCACAGTGCACCACTTTGCTTCTTACTAGAAATAGCTTTACAGGAAGATCCATACCTCCACCAAGATGATGCTGAAGGCATCACAGGACCTTATTGAGTGGGAGTCTTGGCCTTTGAAATTGGAGGGATGGAAACCTCTATCTTCCAGCAAGGACAAAAGTTCACCTTCAAAGTGTGGAGGTCTGGCAATCACTTCAAGTGTTCAAAGAAGGTTCCCGGGTCCCAGCTTTGTTCTAGTAGCCCCCGCAGGGCTGGGGGCGTGGGCAGACTCATGGTTTGCAATAGAAGTTTTGGAATGTTTATTCTCAAAGGCTTAACACTCAAGGGAGCCCACATCCCAGATCCCCACCTGCCCCGTGTTGCAGGTTTACATGCCAGGGCTGGGACATCTGGGACAACCTCCAGGTTGAGGACACTGATAAATTATTCATAATGAGCTGGGCAGGTTAATTTTCTGGGTCAGGAGCCAACATTTGGGGGATGACCAACCCTCTGCCACCTGAACTCAGCCCTGTCAGGTATAGGGCAAACTGCTGTGTCCCATCCCTGAAGTAGTCCCTGGCCTGCCCTCCTGGCCCACAGTCCCACAGGGAAAGGGAAGTGACAGAGGCAGGGAGTGAGCGGCTGACCAGGAGCCAGGGCTGGCAGACTCCCAGAGGGAGGGCTCACTGAAGGAGGGCCTGAGGGGCTGGGTGGAAACGTGGGGAGAACTAGTGGGCAGAGGAGGCAACCTGGGCGAAGATCCTGAGGGAGAGTCAGAGTCCCAAGTTCCAGGAGGCCCTCAGGCTACAGCAGAGCAGGGGAAGCTCGTGGAGAGGGGAAGGGCCTGTCCACATCGCTATAACACTCTCCGGCCACTGTGGGGAGAAGGGGTGAGAGCCAAGAACCAGGGCTTAGTCTACTGTCGAGTGAGGAGGCAGTGGGATGGAGGGACCCTTGGGAGCCCAAGGCCAATGGCCAGTGATAGCCAGGTGTGTGCATGAGGCAGGCGCAAGCAGGATGGCCCTGGGCTTGGTGCTCGAAGGCAATGGTGTGCTGGCCCTTAAGAGTCTGTCCTCATCCCGAGGCCATAGCTGGCCTGCTGCAGCCCTGGCCTTTGCTTAACTCCTGCCACACAATGGCACAGTGTCGGGACCTGGAGAACCACCACCATGAGAAGCTCCTGGAAATCGCCATAAGTGCCCTTGAGAAGACAGTCAAAGGCGAGCTAGACGAGGACCTGCCCGATGAGGTCCGGGGGGTAAGTGGGGTGGGCGTGGGGGCGGGGGGAAGTGCTGGGGCCAGGCAGAGTCCAGGTCAGCTCTGTGGCTCCAGGAAGCCTGAAAATCTCAGGGGCCTCAGTTTCCTCATCCACAAAAGGGAATAATACGCCCCTTTGTAGGGTGGTCAGCAGATCAAAAAGGCAAACTAAACACTTGGTGGGGGACTCAGTGGGGCTCAAGTACAGAGGAGCTCATAAAGTCTCAACTACCTAAAAACAGAGTGGTTTCCAAAAGCTCATTTCTGTGGGGCTTCTGGCACTTTCTAGGAGAGGCAGTTAAAATAGAAGCTAAGGTCCGAAATTTCCCCAAAGGCCTTCTTAACCCTTGAGTCTCTAGGATGAGCACATCCCCCTCTGCCACCCCCCCGCCCCAGCTCTGTTTCTGATTCAATACAATGTCTCCAACTTGCCACCAGAGTGCCCAGTGATGAAGGGTCACAGACCAGCAGGCGCAGCCTGGGCCCCCAGCCCTCCAGTGGCCCGCACTGGGGCAGGAGCAGTGTGAGTTGTGTCTCTGAAGAGCCACCAACAACATAGACAGGCTCAGGCCCAGACACTTTTGTGCTAGGGGTCTTTCATTCCCTTGTTCACTGCAGCCTCGGTCTCTCCTTCTCTGCTGGCAGCAAATCCCGCCACCACTGGCCTGTGTGTGGATGCTGGCCTCCCTCCCGCTCCCCTGAAGGCCACTCTCCACACAGGAGCCAGAGAGCCCTGGAAAACCCAGCCACAATGCCTTCCAGCAGCTCCTGGGGCTCCTTGAGAATGTTGTTCCTCCTCACCCTGCAGGCCGGGCCTGCTTCCCTGCCACCACCTCTCCTGGCCCCCGGCCTGGGAGCCACCCCCACATCTCCAGGGCTCACTCCTTCTGGATGATGTTCCGCCCGACAGACATGCTCTTCCCTTGGGTTTCCGTGTGTCTGGATTGTCCTTGTCATTCAGCGCTCAGCTCAAATGCTAGCTCCTTGAAGAGGCTGTCCCTCACCACCTTCCTGGAAAACCCTGGTCTGTCACAGACTTCACCTGTCATCATCAAAGTCCTTATCCCAGGTTCAAGCTCTCTGGTTTACATTGCCTTGTTTCTGTGACTATTCAAACTCCACGTAGGAAAGGCAGGGATGGCCTCCTCCCCGCCATGCTCCTCCCCAGGGCGGGCGGTGGCGCATGGCCCAGCAGAGGTGCCAGGATCCCACTACCCGGTGAGGGCCAAGTCCAACGGACACCGAGACCAGCAGCCCCCACTCCTACAGCCTCTGTCTGGGCTGAGACAGATACCCAGCACAGAAGCAGGGAGGCAGGGCTACTCACTAGGTCACCAGTCTTCCCTCCCTAAATACCCATGAAATGCCGCTGTTGTCCAGACCTAGGGAAAGGCCACCTTCCCCCTCCCTGCAGGGAGGCTGCGCCTGAGGGCCCCTCAGGAGCCCCCAGATGGACCACCAAGAGGTGGGCAGAATTTCCTTATGGCACAGCTGCCAGCTCTGTGGCACCCAGCAGGCACAGGACTGAAACCTGCTTCCTTCCTGATGACTGGGACGCAGAAAAAGGTGGCCCAAAGGTCAGTGGCAGACAAGCAAGCAGACAAGTGGGCTGGTGCTTCCTGTGGCCACCCTCTTTCCTAGCAGATGCTCTGCCTGGCGCCACCTCACACCTGCTTCTGGGGTTCCAGAAACACCGAGCGCCTACTGATGGGGTGGGGGCTGGCCCCAGTGCACCACAGTGCAGAGCACTGCCCCTGGGGGCTTCTGTGGCCTCGGGACTGTCAGCGCCCCCCATCTGCATCTGGGCGAACTGGGAACAACTGGGTCTCAGTGCAGTTTGGGGAACTGCTCAAGGTGACACCTCCTATGAGGACCAGAGTCTGGACTGAGGCTAGTCTGAGAAGGGTGGAGCCCCAGTCACAGACTCAGGGCTGGCCCTGGGCCCCCACTGCAGACTGCCTGGGTGTGCCAGCTTGCCTATGGCCCGGCACTATGGTAACAGGGCTCTGCCTTTGAACTAAGGGGCTCCTGGGAGCCCTCACAGGGTTGGTGTCCAGTGCCACCGTTTTAAGGCCCATTGGTGGGCAGCCAGCAGGACCCACGAGATGCCTTTCCCTCTGCAGGCCAGTATGAGCCTCTGGCCTTTCGGGACCGTGTCAACATGAATAATTGACAGTACCCGAGGGCCTCCCATGGTCCAGCTGGCTGAGAGGCACTGGACACATATCTGTTCTTTTTACCTCCACACCAACACAGTAGTGTCAGAACCATTATGACTCCCTTTTACATATGAGGAAACTGAGGCACAGAGCGAGAATAACCCACCTACGACACAGAGCATGTAAGCAGTAGAGTGGTAAGCACAGGAAGTTTGACTCAAAGCCTTTAACCAAGTGCCCACTGATCCTGAACCAAGATGGGCATGTTCAGATGAGGGAACAGCCTTTGGCTGAAAAAAGTCTGCCTTCTGGTAGGTAATTACCAATGACTATCTCATGGTAGAGTCACACTGATGAGGGCCTCTTTAAAACTCTCCTTCAGCTGCATGATTGTGACCAGCTTGTGCCATGCTTAGGTCCAAAGCTGCATTTCAAAGCCCTGTAGCACTGTGGAAGGAAAAGCAGAGACCATCAGAGCTCAGGGAGAGAACCCGATGCTGGCAGGGAGGGAGGCCCTGGTGGCGCAGGCTGCATGGCTGCCTTGCGCAAGGTCAGTAGGCAGTGAGCACTCTGCTGCCCTCTACAGGGCCCCAGGCCCAGAGCCAGCCTGGCGCTGCAGTGAGCCGCTGCTGTGTCCAGGGGGCAGCAGGAGGCCAGATGGGCCCTGCTGCTGGGAGCATCCCTGTGGGTATCCAGCTGCAAGGCAGGCAGAGGAGCTTGTGAGGCCCCAGGGAGTCTGCTAATTGATAGTGGGTGTGGCACAGGTCAGCAGCCCCAGGACAAGACCCTCACTGAGACCTGAAGGCTCTGCCTTGGAAGGGGGGCCAGCAGCACAGGGCACTGCCCCTCTGGCCAAGCAGGGACTGGGAAGGGCGGGATCCCTGCGCCTTTCTCTGTGGTGGAGAGGGTGCAACCTCAGCAGGTGCTCAGGATGGGTGTGGCAGAATGATCTGATCCCGAAGGGGCACGGGCGACAAATACTCAAGCCACCAGCATCTCAAAGGGCCTGGGGAGGGTACCAGCTATGTCCTCCTCAAAAGCTGCCCCCCCCACCCCCCCACCAAGAAGTTGCTTTAAAAGAAATGTGTCATTACGGCCCTGAGGCCTACAAAGCCGGGTAGGGTGGCTCAGGAGCCAGGAGGGGCTGTCACTCCTCAAGGATTCTACACACTCCTGACTCTACCTCAGGGCTTTAGATCTGCAGAAATGGGTGGGGAACCTTGAATAGTCTACCCATAAGAGCTATTTTAAAGGCACACTGATGTAGCCATCATTCCAAGCCACCTGGACTCCAGAAACAACTCAAAACTTGTATTTTAAAGTCATTTCTTTAAACCAGATTGCTTTCATTTGTATTTTACAAATGCCAGTTTTTCATGACCAATTCTTACTGTGTCCATTCCAAGCAGACTTCACTTCTCACAGCTTCCAAAGCTGTCTTCAGCATATTCAAACTTTGGGGGATGATTTCTCTTGGCTTAGGAGATCAGCTGTGACCAGCTTTTAAAAACAAAGAATGAGGACCGCCGCGTGCCGTGGTGTTGCGGCTCTACTTGTAGTAGCTGGTGCAGCCGCTCCAAGGCGTGACCTGAGGCTCATGGGCTGGCAGGTTGTATGTGTCTTTGGTCCACACAGATGTCCCTGGTTCATACAGCCCTTCTCAGGGCCTGGCCTGGAGGAAGAACTTCCTGACTTTTTGCCATTTCTCCCATGTGACAGTGCTCCTGGCCCCCAATACCCCACTCCCCACATCAGCTGACGCAGCTTTTCCACACAGGGCCCTGTGCAAAAGCAGCGTCCTGTACGAGAGTGACGGCATTACTCCGAAGAGGAGTCTGCGGCCAAATGTTGGAAACTGAGAGAAAAAGTTCAAAGGGCTTATTTTCTGCTGGACTCTGCAGAGCCGTCCCTGCAGAGATGCTCCATGCACGTGACATCCAGGAGGGACCCAGGCCATACACACAGGCCATACACACTCCCAAGTGTATTGACCAAAGAAGACTGTTGTTTACAGAAATACTAACTTCTCAGGATTCCCCAAGGTGTATTTTAGAGTCTGCCGTATGGAAGGATGAAGTGAGCGTGGGCCCACTTGCAGCGCCCCTCTCAGTGCAGTGCCTCCGGCCCCAGGCTGTCTGGCTCCCCAGGCTCCCCCTCCCCTGTGGCAGGGCTGCTGGCTCAGGGCCTCTGGCTCAGGGCCCTCCAGCTTTCCACTGCTTGTGGGAATGATGGCTCTGCTTGATTTCCATCTGTGCTGGGCACACAACAGCCAGTGTGAGCACCTAGAACCAGCCAGGCCTAGTAGAGGGAGGTCGTTTCCAACACCTTTTACAAGGCAGCAAACAGGGTCAGGAATGCAAGGAGGCAGGAGACCCCAAGTGCAATACAAGGTTTGATCTGATGTGAGCAGCAGCGGAGAAGCAATGTGGGGGGAGCACCCGTCTGTTTTATATTTATTTATTTTTTATCCCCACTTGAGGATATGCTTATTGATTTTAGAGAGGAAGGGAGGGAGAGAAACATCGACGGTTGCCTCTTATACACACCCTAAATGGAGACCAAACCTGCAACCTAGGTATGTGCTTCACCAGGAATCGAACCCACAACCTTTCAGTTTGCAGGGCAACGCCGAACCCACCGAGCCCCACTGGCCAGGGGAAGGAGCACCCTCTTTGCAGGGCCCTCTTGCCCTTAGAGCAGCCTCAAGACCCTTGGCCAGTCTCACGCTCCCCGCCCAGCCCGCCAGCGTCCAGGTGGGACGTGCTTGAGGGTAACAGAGAGAGAGAGCCACTGTGAGAGCCGATGTCCCAAGTGGCATCGCCCCTGGGGGGCCGTCTGCCTTCTCCCTGCAGAAAACATGCTCCCAACTAGGACTGCAGTCCATGCCCTGGTGCCCTTTCCCCAGGACACTCACCACTGCTCAGGGCAGGGAGGGCTGTCAACGGAAGGTGTGCTGTGAGGAAAGTGCGCACTGGCAAAGGCGGGCTCTCCCTGGGCACTGGGCAGCCGTCTGCTCAGTGCTGCCTCTGCCGGCCAGGGGACTCTCAAGTGTGCCTTCCTCTTCTGCAAGCTGACTTGTGCTCAGCAAGTCACAGGACACACGTGCTCATGTGACCTTTCACTCCCCAGCTTTTTGTGGACAAAGACACAGTTGTCAATGCTGTTGGGTCATCACATGACATCCACCTCCTGAAGATTGACAATCGAGAAGATGAGCTGGTGACCAGGGTCAACTCCTGGTGTACACATTTAGTGGACAAGGTGAGTAAATGTCCCTAGTCCAGCAGGCTGCACCAGCTCCTTGAGCTGCCAGCCAGGGGGAAACGGGAAATCTTCGTTAGAGAGTACATACTTTTGCAATAAGAAATGAAGAAAAGTAAAATTAAGGATTGTAGAATTCTACACTGAAGACTTCAGGTTACCCAGTCAGACTTTTAAACCCATTGCTTCATTTTTCTCTCACCTCAAATCTATAGATTGATAGGGCAGAACATGAGAACTACTTTTCTTTCCCCAAAACTGGACTTGGTGACAGATATTAACCAATTATTTCACCCCTCAGATTCACAAGGATGAGATCATGCGGAACCGCAGGCGAGTGAAGGAGATCAACCAGTATGTCGACCACGTGCAGAACGAGCTGGACAACCTTGAATGCAGCGATATCATAGATTAGGGGTGTGTCAGTGCAGAGGGCTCCTGTTGAAAACACAGCACTTGGCCATGATCGGGAGTGCCCTCTTCACTGACCGCCTCAGCAGGGAGGTACTGAGGATTTCTCAACCCACACCCTCATAAAGTCATCTCTCCACCACCCCTGAGAAAACTTCCAAAGGTAGAGAAAAATAAAGGAGTTATGTCACCTTTTCTCCATTCTCTAATGAAGTCTTCAGAATCTCAGAGTCACACATGAGCAGTAGAAAAAGGCCAAGACAAGCACACTGCCAGTCTGCTAGGGCAGCTCCCCGGGCTGCCAGCCAGCCGGACACTCAGCAGCGGCCTCCAGCCAGCGGGGGTGCAGTCCCCTCTGCCGTGCCCAGGGCAGGCTGTGGCTCCCTGTGTCTGAGTGTGGCTGCCAGGACCCAAGGCCCCTCTGGAGGGTCAGCGCACAGGCTGGGTATCCCATATCACCCCTGCAGCCTGAGTCTCCATGCAGTGGAGTGTGACAGCACATTCTCCGAGCATAGTCGAGGGACCAAGGAACAAGGCAAGTGTGGGGAAGCACCTGGCCTCTGGCCAGTGCCCCATGAATGGGAGGGATGCCATTTTGTCACTCAGCATGCAAGGACAGGCAGCTCAGAAAGCCTTTGCCACCTGAAACCAGACTCTCCAGTTTCCTTCTCCACAGGCCCTGGCACCATGCCACTGTGCCTGCCCAAGTCCGGAGGACACCTGGGCTCCCCAGGAGGGACACATGTACCTGTCAAGTACCTCTGGAGGTACTGCCCATGTCTGCCAGGGCTTTGAACCTAGAAATAATGTATATTTTCTATTTCAAGAATAAATTGTTTTTTCTAAAACAGTAGGAACAAGTAAAAACAACCAGCTTAGACCCAAAAGGACTTACTTTCAAAAGATCGTTTGATTAGCCTTGGCCGGGTGGCTCAGCTGGTTGGCGCATGGTCCTGTACACCAAAAGGTCGCAGGTTCCATCCCCGGTTGGAGCACATGCCTGGGTTGCGGATTTGATCCCAGTTGGGGTGTGTACTGAAGGTAACTGAGCAATGTTTCTCTCTCACATCGATCTCTTTCTATTTCCCTTCCTCTCTGTCTAAAATTAATAAATATATCCTTGGCTGAGGATTAAAAAAAAGACCGATTGATTAAGAAGCAGGAAAAAAAGCCCCTGGGCTGAGGGTCAGGGCCACACACAGCATGCAGAGTTGTCTGTTGATGACGATGACTGGCACAGCGTGAGGCTTCTGGCCTCAAGCCACAGGTCCCAAACTGGGTTATGGGGGGAAGCTGTGGCCCTCAGTGAGGCGCCACTGTAACGAGAGCAATGAGGACGTGTGGAGGTACGACTGAAAACAGGGATCACACCTTTCCTGAGTGGAGAAGTATTTAATACAATTGGGAGGAGGGAAGTCACTTGTACCACCTGTCCCCACCTCGTGCTGGCTGGGGCAGGGGCACCCAGGCTGCGCTCAAGCTGACCTCCAGGCACACTGTCTCAGGCCTCTCAGGGCGGTGCCAGGTAGGCTGTATCACGGTGCACCTGGGCTGGGGGAGCCTCCATCCTGTGGGCACGCAGCACGTACCCCGGGCCTCAGTCCTGCAGGAGCTTGTGCCTGACCGTGGTGCTCTCAGAGCAGAGGTAGACGAAGAGGGCGCCGGCGGCTGTGCGCGCCCGCAGCTCCTGCAGCTCATAGTCGTGGGCCCATTCCACATTGCCCCACTTTTGGATCTGAGGGAAGGACAAGAATGATATTGAAGGAGTAGCTCAGTGTCCTGCTGCCTGACAGCCAGAGCCACACACCATCCTATGGTGGGACAGAGGGCCAGAGGCTCCAATCCTGCTGAAACACACACGACACACACAGCAGGGTGGCGGCAGGTGAAAACACACAGGTGGCCAGAGCAGGCACCTGTGTCCCACAGGATGTGGATAGTCTAGGGGTTACAGTCCAGGCCTGGCACAAAAACCACCTGTGTGCCCCTGACCCGGGCTGCATGCTGCCCTTTTGTACTTCTTCCCAGAGGCGGGCGCGGTTAGTCTATAATATGTCATCCTCGAATGAGTTGCCCCACTAGGCTGGGCTGCAAGTGGCCCCACCGTGGGTGGGACAAAGCAATCAACCCTGGCTCCACGGTCACTTAGTTTCTGACTCCCAGGGAGCTGCACCACTGCAGAGACCGATCTGCTCTGCACGCAGGGTGCGGAGGCAGGTTCTCTACCCGCACTCTAAGAACTACAGGGGGAGCCTGGACATACAGTGTGGCTGTCCAGACATCTGTCAGACTCCAGACCGAGCCCACCAGCTCCTCCCTGGCCATCCAGGAACTCAGAACCTGCCATGCCACAGAAGCCATCGGCATTGCTAGATGGCCTCATCTCAATCCAGACCATTGCGCTATGCCATCTGAAGAGAACTCACGTATGTAATCCAGGTTACTCCCCATTTTGCAGCAGATCAAACCTGAGGTTCTGAAGACAATGGCTTGGCTCGGGTCCCAGTGTCAAAAGCAGGGCACAGACCAAAAGCCAGGTTTCCTGGCTCTGAACCTCTCAGAACCCTCACAGCCCCCACCCTGCAAGCCACTCTCTCCCACTGAACTGTCTCTAACATCCAGGGAAGAGCTAGCCTCTTTTGTGGTCCAGGAAGTTTTTTCCCCAAGCATTTTTCTGAGCAGATGATTCGATGGCCTTGGGCAATACTGTCATTATAGGAGGGTTTCATTGTGCTAGGAGCCAATATGTAACAGCGATTAGCCTTATGAGGTGGGAGAAATAACAACAAACACTGCAAAAATGCCATAATTCTCTAATTAAAAATGCAAATGACAGCACAGTGAAGCCTTATTAATTCTGAGTCCCCCAAACCAGAATCTGCAGCAGCCCCTTTTGGCTCCCCGCCAGCCAGAGACCTGCTGTGTCAGTGTCAGGGCAGAGGCTCGGTCTCCAAGAGAATAGGTGTGGCTCGCAGCCATTGTAAAGGGCCTGTCTGGCAGGGGTGCCAGTCCCAAAAGATCTTGATTTGCTCATGAACCTCCACCTGCATTGTGGGGTGAAGGCCTTGATCTTCAAAACACTAGCTCCAGTATTTTCTGGGGTGTGACCTGTGCCTCAGTTTCCTCCTGCGTAAAATGGGGGTAACAACAGCCCCCACCTGACCAGGCTGTTCAGAAGAGGAAGTGAGGACCTGACTGAGCACAATGCTGGAACGCAGGGGTAGTCCTCACCGTTACTCTTTTTTACTGCTATTTGTTGCGGTTTCTGTTACATACCCAAAATAAAACCAGGGGGGTTAGCCAACCCCCCCATCCCCAGTTAGTCCAAATCTGGGAGGGGAGGCAGTGTATGGATGATGTGTTATAGAATTATACACCTGAAACCTGTAGAGTTTTGTTGAACAGTATCACGCCAATAAATTCAATAAAAAGGAAAAATAAATACATGAACGAAGCTGGGAGGGGCAGGGGAGGGTACCAGCCTCACCTGATACTCCTCCTCCAGCCGGGACAGCAGCACGGCCTGCTCCACCGTCAGGCGCAGGTCAATCAGGCCCAGGGTCAGCACCATGGACTTGAGTTGCGCCACTACAAATTCAATCCCTGCAGGGACATAAGCCAGGTCAGGACTCAGGGCCCATCCATGCTGAACAAGGGCAGTTGCTGGACCTCCTCCTTATGGTACAAAGGTACAAGGTAGGGGAGGCATGTACAGAGCCCATGGCTTTTTGGCCAGCTCTGGATCCCTTCCTCATTCTCCAAGAGCATCTAGGTTTGCTTGGGGGAGAGCTCTCCACTGCTTCTACCTGCAGTGGGCATGTAGCCAGAACCTGGCCCAGCACAACATTCCATCCCCACCGAGTGAATGGTTCATGGATGAGCACGGGACCTGGGCCAGGTCAGTGAGACTTGAATTCCTGAAGAAAATAGAGCCAACTTTCTCCTGGAAGGGTGAGTCTGCTGCCCCTCAGACTGAACCAAAGTTAGCACCAGAGCCACCCTAGAGCACTCCTGTCACCCTCTGGGTTTTGGACAACCATGCCTATCCATCCTACTCCTAGGCCCACAGAAAGTGCCAAGCATACCTTGTAAGGCCCACATGTTGTAAGATGCCAGGTGGCTGACAAGCACCTCCCGAGTCCTGGCGGGGATCCTTGGTCCCATTATGCTGGTGGAAGAGCCAATCTCCACGCCATACCTGAAAAGAAGAGGTGTTGGTGTGCCGTGTCCCTCAGCTTTTGCCCAGAGGCAAAATCCTACACTGCTGAGCAGATGTGCACCCCTTCAGGGCATGTGGCCAAGAGGTCAGTCTTGGGGATTCAGGGAGCAACTGCCACTGTGACCTTCTGACCTAATAATATCTATCATGAGCAAAGCCAGAGGATCAAGAAACTGCCCAGAATGGAGGCCCAAGTTATGCAAGCAGAGTACATTAGGCTGACTGAAATTTTATTTGCCTAGAATCTCCATCAAAATCATGGACTACCTGCTTTTTAAACTTTTTTTTTTAAGATTTTTTAATTTTATTTTTAGAGAGAGGGGAAGGGAGGGAGAAAGAAAGGGAGAGAAACATCAATGTGTGGCTGCCTCTCATGCACCCCTGCACTGGGGACCTGGCCCACAACCCAGGCATGTGCCCTGACTGGGAATCGAACCCATGACCCTGTGGTTCTCAGGCTGGTACTCAATCCACTGAGCCACACCAGCCAATGCTGCTTTTTAAACTTTTAAAGAAAAAAATTCACATTGAAATCATACAAGATTTCTTTAAATATTGTTTTCCTTACAATATTTGTGTATGTCCTACATCATGTGATCACTTTTTCAAATGTTTATTAAGCCTCTCTCTACTACATGTACAAGGCATTGTTTTTGGTCTGGGACATGAGCTGGCTTCAAGAATGATTTTTTTTTAGTATATTTTATTAATTATGCTATTAGAGTTATCTCATTCTTTCTCCCCTTTGTTCCCCTCCACCCTACACCCACGCCACCAGCATTCCCCAACCCCCTTAGTTCATGTCCATGGGTCATACATACAAGTTCTTTGACTTCTCCATTTCTTAATCTCCCCCTATTTTGTACCTCCCATTTATGCTTCTTATTCCCTGTACCTTTCCCCCATTCTCCCCACCCCCTCCCTGCTGATAACCTTTCATGTGATATCCATTTCTGTGATTCTGCCCCTGTTCTGTTTAGTTTCTTTTTGTTTTTAGGTTCGGTTGTTAATAGTTGTGAGTTTGTTGTCATTTTACTATATGTTTTATCTTCTTTTTCTTGGGTAAGTCCCTTTAACATTTCATATAATAAGGGCTTGGTGATGATGAACTCCTTTAACTTGACCCCATCTGGGAAGCACTTTACCTGCCCTTCCATTCTAAATGGTAGCTTTGCTGGATAGAGTAATCTTGGATGTAGGTCCTTGCCTTTCATGACTTGGAATACTTCTTTCCAGCCCCTTCTTCCCTGCAAGGTTTCTTTTGAGAAATCAGCTGACAGTCTGATGGGCACTCCTTTGTAGGTTACTGTCTCCTTTTCTCTTGCTGCTTTTAAGATTCTCTCCTTATCTTTAATCTTGAGTAATGTAATTATGATGTGCATTGGTGTGTGCTTCCCTGGGTCTAACTTCTTTGGGACACTCTGAGCTTCCTAGAAGTCTATTTCCTTTGCCACATTGGGGAAGTTCTCCTTCATTATTTTTTCAAATATGTTTTCAATTTCTTGTTCTTCCTCTTCTCCTTCTGGTACCCCTATGACATTTAAAGTTGTCCTTGAGGTTCCTAAGTCTCTCCATTTTTTTGAATTTTTGTTTCTTCATTCTGTTCTGGTTGAATGTTTATTTCTTCCTTCTGCTCCAAATCGTTGACTTGAGTCACGGTTTCCTTCCTTTCACTGTTGGTTCCTTGTATATTTTGCTTTATTTCACTTTGCATTGCCTTCACTTCTTCCTCAATTTTGTGTTATACTCAATTATTTCTGTAAGTATCCTGATTACCAGTGTTTTGAATTGTGCATCTGATAGGTTGGCTATCTCTTCATTGCTTACTTCTACTTTTGGAGCTTTGATCTCTTCTTTCATTTGGGCCATAATTTTTTTCTCAGCACTCTTGTTAACGTTCTTGGGGCAGAGCCTTAGGTATTCTCCAGGGCAGGGTAACTCACATCGATGCAGTGCTGCACTGTGTGTGTGGGAGGGGTCCAAGAGGGAAAAACACTGCTTGGTGGGCTCTCTACTGGCTTTCAGTCACTTCCTCCATCACCCACAAGCAAATTGGGCCCTTCTGGTGCTGATTCCTGGGTGGGTGGATTTGTGTATGTTCTAGGAACCTGTGTGTCTCTCCAGCAAACTCTCCTGTGAGGCTGGGAGTTTCTCCCACTTACCGCAACCCCCCATAGGTATTTACAGCCAGAGGTTTTGAGGCTTTATTTCCCCACACTGGAACCCTGGGTTGCACGGTCTGTCTCACTCCCCAGTTGTTCTTCCTGGTTTATCTGCATTCAAATGTGGGACTGCCCAGTCCACCAGCCACCACCTCACCCACCCGGTCCTCCAGCCATTGCCTTGCCTCTCCACCCCAGCTGCCCATCTCCACCCCTCCTACCAGCCTGGATGAATGTTTCTTCTTTAACTCCTTGGTTGTCGGACTTCCATACAATTCAATTTTCTGGCAGTTCTAGTTGTTTTTTGTTATTAAATTTGTTGTCATCCTTCTTTTGGTTGTGCAAGGAGGCAAAGTGTATCTACCTGCTAGAATGATACATTTTTCAAGAACAATCATAACTGCACAAAATACAAGAAAAACATATAGAGTAAGTAAAAGCAGTTTAATTTTCTATTTTTTGCTTAATTTTTCAAATTACAGTTGATATACAATATTAGTTTCAGGTGACCAATCCAGTGATTACACATTCATGTAAGTTATGAAGTGATCACCCCAATAAATCTAAATCTGGCACCATACAATTCCTACAATACTATTGACTATATTCCCTACACTGTACTTTACATCTCCATGACTATTTGGTAACTAGCATTTTAATCACTTCTTAATCCCTTCCCTTTTTCATCCAGCCTTCCAATACCCCTTCCCAATGGCAACCATCAACATTTTCTCTATAAGTCTGTTTGTTTTGTTTGTTCGTTTTTGTTCTTTAAATTCCACATAAAGTGAAATCACATGCTATTTGTCTTTCTGTCTGACTTAATTCACTCAGCACCCTCTAGATCCATTCATGTTGTTGCAAATGGTAAGATTTCCTTCTTTTTTATGGCTGGCTTAATATTTCACTGTATATACATACCACATCTACTTTATCCACGTGTAATGATGGGCACTTAGGTTGCTTACATACCTTGACTATTGTAAATAATGCTGCAGTGAACATAGGGATGCATATCTTTGGGTTTCTTCAGATAATACCCAGAAGTGGAATCACTTGATCCTTTTATGTTTCATTATAGCCTTTGTTATTTTTTTTCTTCACAAGCCAGGTGCTTTTTTCCTTTTTTCTATTTTTAAAGTATATTTATTGATTATGCTATTACAATTGTGCAAATTTTTTTTTCCCTTTGCCCACCCTCTAGAAATCTCCCCCCCTCCCCTTAGTTCACATCCATGGATGGTGCATGTAAGATCTTTGGCTTCTCCAGTTCCAATAATATTCTTAACCTCTCCCCCCTGTCTATTTTGTACCTACCAATTATGCTTCTTAATCCCTGCACCCTTTGCCCCATTCCCCCCTTCTCCCTCCCTGCTTATAACCCTCTATGTGATCTCCATTTCTGTGATTCTGTTCCTGTTCTAGTTGTTTGCTTAGTTTTTTGTTTTTTTAGAATCAGTTGTTGATAGTTGTGTATTTTTGCCATTTTAATGTTCATAGTTTTGATCTTCTTTTTCTTAGACAAGTTCCTTTAACATTTCATGTAATAATGGTGTGGTGATGATGAATTCCTTTAGCTTTACCTTGTCTGGGAGGCACATTATCTGTCCTCCCATTCTAAATGATAGCTTTGCTGGAGAGAGTAATCTAGGTTGTAGGTCTCTGCTCTTCATTACTCTGAATACTTCTTGCGAGTCTCTTCCAGCCTGCAAAGATTCTTTTGAGAAATCAGCTGACAGTCTTATGGGAACTCCTTTGTAGGTAACTCCCTTCTTTTCTCTTACTGTGTTTAAGATTCTTTCTTTAACCTTTGGCATTTTAATTATGATATGTCTTGGTGTGACCCTGTTTGGGTCCAACTTGTTTGGGACTCTCTGTGCTTCTTGGACTTGTATGTCCTTTTCCTTTGCCAAATTAGGGAAGTTTTCTTTCATTATTTTTTCAAATAAGTTTTCGATTTCTTTCTCTTCCTCTTCTCCTTCTGGCATCCCTATAATTTGGATGTTGGCACATTTGGAGATGTCCCAGAGTCTTCTTATTCTCTCATTTTTCTGAATTCTTGCTTCTTCATTCTGTTCTGGCTGACTGTTTATTTCTTCCTTATATTCAAAATCATTGATTTGAACACTGGTTTCCTCCCCTTTGCTGTTGGTTCCCGGTAAATTTTTCTTTAATTTAGTGTAGCCTTCAGTTCTTCCTTTATGTGTTTGCCATACTCAGTGAGTTCTCTGAACATCCTGATTACGTGTTTTGAACTCTGCATCTGATAGGTTAGCTATCTGTTTCACTTAGTTCTTTTTCTGGAGTTTTGATCTGTTCTTTCATTTGGGTCATATTTCTGTCTCCTCAATTTGGCAGCCTCCCTGTGTTTGTTTCAGTGTATTAGGAAGAGCTGCTTTGACTCTGTCTTGGTGCACCTGTTACATTATAAGGAAAAGAGCTTTTTGTATTCACCAGGGTGGGACAATCCACTTCATCACTTTGTGGTGCTGTAGAAGGGGGAGGGGCTGGAAAGGGAACAATGTCGCTTGCTCAGCTCTCACCATTCCGTTACTTTCTCCACTTCCCATTTGCAACTGGAGCCCTTCTAGCTGCTGCTCTTGTGCTGAATCCCAGAGTGGGTGGGTTTGTGCACATTCTAGGACCGAGTCAGTCCTTTAAACAGACTCTCCTGAGAGACGCAGTTTCTTCTGCTGCCCAACCTCCACTGGTTTTTACAGCCAGAATTTATGAGGTTTTATTTGCCTGGCACTGAGACCCCGAGCTGTGCCATCTGGCCTGGCATTGGGATTGTTCACTCCCCAGGTGTCCCTCCCGGTTTTTATCCACCACACATAAATGTGGGGCCGCCCATTCCACTGACCACCATCACTGCCAAACTGCACCCTATCCACCACCACTCCCCGGCTCCACCCTTCCTATCCATTTGGATATTTGTTCTTTAAATCCTTGGTTGTCAGACTTTCATACAGTTCAATTTTCTGGCAGTTTCATTGTTTAGTTTTGAAGTTAGTTGAGCCTTCTTATGGTTGTGTGAGGAGGTGAAGTGTTTCTACCTACACCTGATGAAACTATCTTGGCTGAAAGTCTCATCATACCCTTTATTTTAAAGTCTATTTTGTCTAAGTGTGGCTATCCCAGCTTTTTTGTTTCCATTTTCATAAAATTTTTTCCGCCCCTTTATTGCAGTCTCTGTGTGTCTTTCTTAATTAAACATATTGGGGTGACACTGGTTAATAGGCTCACATAGATTTATGTGCATGTCTTTCAATCTAAAGTGAGTCTCTTGTAGACAGCATATGTATGGATCTTGTTTTCACATCCATTCAGCCACTCTGTCTTTTGATTGGACAATTTAATCCATTTGCATTTAAAGTAATTATTGATAGGTAGGAGGTATTTGTCATTTCATTATTCAAACTCTTGATTTTTTCTTCTTCTTAAGGACCCTTAAACATTTCTTGTAATACTGGTTTGGTGGAGATGAACTCCTTTAGCTTTTTTCTTCTCTGGGAAGCTCTTTATCTGTCCTTAGATTCTAAATGATAGTTTTGCTGGATAGAGTTGTTTTGATTGTAGGTTCTTGCTTTTCATCAGTTTGAATATTTCATACCAGTCCCTTCTGGCCTGCAGTTTCTGATGAGAAATCAGCTGACAGTCTTATGGGAGCTCCCTTGTAGGTAACTAACTG
Source organism: Macrotus californicus (assembly GCA_007922815.1). NCBI lineage: Eukaryota > Metazoa > Chordata > Mammalia > Chiroptera > Phyllostomidae > Macrotus > Macrotus californicus. The sequence goes on from VMDR010004550.1 coordinate 29,322, forward strand.
CTTTTCTCTTGCCACTTTTAAAATGCTCTCTTTGTCTTTAACCTTTTGCATTTAATTTTTTTAAAGATTTTACTTATTTATTTTTACAGAGAAGGGAAGGGAAGGAGAAAGATAGGGAGAGGGAGAGAAATATCAATGTGTGGTTGCCCCTTGCGCGTCCTCCACTGGGGGCCTGGCCTGCAACCCAGGCATATGCCTTGGCTGGGAATCAAATCAGTAACCCTTGGGTTCACAGGCCGACACTCAATCCACTGGGCCATACCAGCCAGGGCTAACCTTTTGCATTTTAATTATGGTGTGCCTTGGTGTCAGTTTCCTTGGGTTAATCTTGTTTGGAACTTTCTCTGTGCTCCTGGACTTGTGTGTCTATTTCCTTCACCAAGTTATTCTTTTCTGTCATTATTTTTTAAAATGTTTTCAATTCTCTACTCAATCTCTTCTCCTTCTGGCACCCCCAAGATATGAATGTTGGTACATTTGATGTTGCCCCAGAAGCCCCTTAAACAATCCTTTTTAAAAAAATTCTGTTTTCATTTTCTTGTTCTGGTTGGGTGTTTTCTGTTATCTTATCTTCCAAATCACTGATTCAGTCCTCTGCTCCATCTAATCTACTGTTGATTCCCTCTAGTATATTCTTCATTTCTGATTGATCCTTTTTTGTTTTCTCTATCTTTGTTCAGGTTCTCACTGAGTTTATCTATTCTTCCCATGGTTCACTGATCATCCTTACAACCAGTGTTTTTTTGTTTGTTTTTTATTTTATTTATTTATTTTTAGAGCGAGGGTAAGGGAGAACAAGAGAGAGAAACATCAATGTGTGGTTGCCTCTCGAGTGCCCTCTACTGGAGACCTGGCCTGCAACCCAGGCATGTGCCCTGACTGGAATTGAACCAGCAACCCTTTGGTTCACAGACCTGTGCTCAAAACACTGAGCTACACCAGCCAGGGCACAACCAGTGTTTTGTACTCTGCATCTAGTAGATGGCTCATCTGCCTTTTTAGTTCTTTTCCTGGAGTTTTGTTCTGTTCTTTCATTTGGGCCATGTTTTGCTGTCTCCTCACTTTGGCTACATCCCTGTGTTTGTTTCTATCTTGTTCCTGATAAGGCAGAGCTGCTACGTCTCCCAGTCTTTGTATAGTGGACTTATGTATTAGGTGTCCTGTGAGGCTGCCTCCCCAGGCACCTGAGTGAGATGCTCCAGGTGTTCCCTCCACCCCCATGAGGGATGTGTACACCCTCCTCTTACAGTTAAGCCCTGATTGCTGTTGGCACGTCAATGGGAGGGACTGAACCTCAGGCTGATTGGGCAAGATTACAGCCGAAAAGTTGCTATGCAGGAGCCCACCCCACAGAGCAAGACTCACTTCGTCAGCACTCGTGTACCTGCTGAGTCTACCCCTTGAATGTGTCACTTCTTGTGGAGGTGGTTGGGTGGTGCTCCAGTGTGGTCTGAAGCTGTCCTCTGGGTGTGCTGGCTCTGGAGCCTCCTGGGGGGTCTAGTTCAAGGTCAGTCACTGCCTGTGCCCTGCCCAGGGACACCAGGCATGAGCTACAAAGTGATTTGCAGATGGCTGCCACTAGTGTTGATCTTGGAGGTGCCCAGGAGAAGCCAAGCTGTGAACCATGGCTGGCTGCTGCTAGTGCTGGGCTTGGGGCTGTTTTGCAAAAAGGTACAAGGCACACCAAGGCCAGATGCTGCTGGCCTCCAAAAGATGTGTGGACCTTTGAGAAATTTTAGGAAAGTCTGTAGCATGAGCCAAGATAGGTCGTTTTCGGTGGAAATGCCACTAAAAGTGACTTGGGTGGGCCTAAAAGTTGGATGAGGCAATGTCTCGAGGCATCACCAGGGCTAGGTGAACAGTGTGAGACAGGTTTATGGACAGTCAGACATGGTCCCCACCTGTGCCTGCAGGGGGAGGGCTCAGCAAAGGAACAATGGTCTCTGCCAGCACTTCTGTCTGAGGGAAAGCTGCTCCTTCCAGCCTTCACCCTGAAATCATAATGTTCAGTTCTTCCCATATACCCGTGGTGCCTTTCTGAGCTGCCAACCCAGTGCAGGAGCTCCAAGCAAGGAAGTCCATGTGTAGACCCTTAAATGGAACACCTGGGATTTCAGCAGCCGTCCCTCTCAGTCACCCACAATCTTAGCTGGTTTTCACAGCCAAAAGTTATGGGGACCTCTCTTCCTGGCCCTGGAACACTGGGCTGGGGAGCCTGGTGTGGGGTCGTGACTCCTCACTCCTCATGGGGACTCTGACAGCCAAAATATCCCACCCAATTTTAAACCACCACACATGGGTGTGGGACCTGCCAGTTCTGCATCTCCACCCCTCTTACCAGTCTTGATGCAGCTTCTCAGTATATCATTAGTGATGGGACTTCTGCTCAGCTAGATTTCAGGTGGTTCTCAATGATGGCTGTTCTTTAGTTTAGTTGTAATTTTGATGTGGTCATGGAAAGATGGGAGTATCATGTTTACCTACTCTGCCATCTTGACTGGAAGCCATGATTTTCTTTCATATGTCAGATTTTTCCCATTGGTTTAGAAATATTCTTGCTGAAATTTCTAATAGTACAACTAGAACATAGAAAACAGGCCAGTTTTTCTGCAAATTATTAACAACAATAAATCTAAACTGCTGCCCTGTCTGGGTAGGTCAGTTGCTTAGAGTGTTGTCCTGATACACCAAGGTTGTGGGTTTGATCCCCTTCAGGACACAGACAGGAATCAACCAATGAATGCATGAATAGGTGGAACAAGTCAATGTCCCTCTCTCTCCGTCTCTCTTTCCCTTCCTCTCTCTCTCTAAAATCAATAAATGAATTAAAATCTTTTAAAATTTATTTTTAGAAAGGGGGTAAGTGAGGGAAAAAGAGAGAGAGAAACATCAGTGGTGAGTTACAAAGATTGGTTCCCCCTCCCACAACCCCATCAGGGGCCCTGCCCTGGCCCCCAACCCAGGCATGTGTTCCAACTGGGAATCAAACCATTGACTCTCGGGTTTGCAGGCCAGTACTCAATCCACTGAGCCACACCAGCCTAGACTAAAAAAGTTTTTTAAAGAAAACTCAACTGCCACAAAAAGCTGATGATGTTATATCATAGCAAAGATCTCCAGGCACCTAAATATTGTTACATTTCATTAGACCCCAAAATGACATTGTATCCATTGTATAGTTCTTATTTACTACCATAATTGTTACATTTTAGTTGATCCTTTAATACACTGGCTATGCCCGATGCTATAAATCCCAAGGATCCCTGGCACATTGTGAGCACTCAGGAAATGTGTACAAATGAGACACACTGATTGACAGACATCACTTTTGTGAAAAATATTATGCCAAAAACTTCTCCATGTAAGCTTACAAAAATACTGTGGGGTCAAGACAGCACTGAGGTAGTAGCCTTTCCAAAGTCCCCTTGGAATGAAATGAAACTGAACTTTGGCACCACATCAATAGTCTATTCAGCTTTGCACAAGAGTCTTCCCACTAAGAAAGAATAATGGGTATCATCGATTCCTGACCACCTTATATCCATAGGATAAATCTTACTATAATTCTGTAGGATGCTGTCCAGACGTTTTCCCGTGAGTACATGTTATGATTTATCTTAACACTGGAGGAACTGTGACAATGGTAAAGGTGATGACTGCCAGAATGGGAGCATTTACTGTGTGCCAAGCAGGATGCTAGCCACCACTTCATTCACGCCTCACCACGCCTTGATGGGTCAGGGTTAAAAGCCCCACTCACAGACAAAGAAGCCAACCCTTAGAGAGATCTAGTCACTAGCTCCAGGCCACACAGCCCATCACGGCACAGCTGGGGCTTCCTACCTATGCTCAGCACAATGCCTACTAATCGCAGGTGCTTGGTGCATGACAGCTGAGACAAATCTGTGGACCATGTTTTCCAAAGTGACCCCATTCCCGAATGCCTGGACAGTGCCCCAAGTGGTGCTCTAGACTCAGGAGGTCTACCAGCTCAGGGCATTGCTGGTCCAGCATGGCCCCCAGACTCTAACAGCCTGCCTGGCCCTATGTAAGGGGTTGAACATCTTACCTCTTCTCAGCCCATTCTATGATTGGGTCCCACTCGTTCTTTTGAAGTTCCACTAACGTCTCTGGCTCTTCCACCCTGTAGCTAATTCATTGTAAAAATCACCTTCATTAATAAAAATGTACAATTATTTCATTCAGTGACAGACAACAGAAAAACACATAAGGCAACAGCAAACAGAACTTCACCACTGCCCCAGCCCCACAGTTCCTCCCCCTAGAGCAGTGGTTCTCACAGTGAGGCCTTAGGGCCAGCCATAGAGCACCACCTGGGACCTGGTGTAAGCACAAATTCTCAGGCCCCAGCCCGCACCTATGGAAAGCAGAACCTCTGGGAGTGGACCCAGAAATCTCTGCTTTCATGAGCCCTCCGGGGGATTCCAATGTGAGTTTGAGTTTGAGAGCCCCGTCCCGAATTTCCTCAATGTCTGACAGGTCGAGGCTTGCAGCACCATGTTAGCGCCATTCCCAACACTAAGGCTGTGCCTACTTCAGCCTAGGATACTGATCACAAATGCTATACAAGAGCTCAGTCACTGCACCCCTACCTACCCACACCCCTTCCAAGAGAGCATGTTCCCGGTCGCAGACCAAGTTGCCTGTCTGGACCTCATGAGCCCAACCTGGCTCTTGGCTACAGATGCAGCTGCTGCCACAGAGGGCTGACAACAGCTGAGGCTAGGCTACACTACTTGTTCTGGCTAATAGATAGAGAGTCGGATGAGGAAAGCTTCACTGCAAGGCCTCATGGGACAGGAACCCAAGTGGGCACTGTGGAAAGCCAGTATGGCGTGAACACAGGGGAGAGGACAGATCATAAGGGCGTGGGAAACCTGGGCTGCTGACAGCAGGTGAGTGGGCAGACTCCCTCCCAGGGCAGAGGGAAGACCTCTGGGACCCAGTCTTCCAGCTCCCATACCTGCTGGCCAACTGTCCTTCATTTCCCACCAGGGCCCCTGTATTGTTTTCAAGAAAACTCCTTTATCTGAGCTACACTAGAGGGACCTCTGATCCCTGCAATCAAGTTGTCCCTAGCACATATGGAGTGGACTTTCTGACGAGCAACTCAAAAGTGGCCCTGCTGGCTGCCTCTCCAGGAGCACCTTTCCCTCCTCGGCCCCCACTGCTGATCCATGTGCCATCTGTGACAGTCAGATCCAAGGCTCTCAGGTCACAGACATGGGGCTTTTTCGGCTCTCCTTCAACATCACCACCCATTGCTAAAGGGCGTGGAGAAGGGACCTCCTTCCGCGTGAATGCCTAAAGCTGGGACATCAGGTCTTTTCCTGCCTTACACCAGGTCTCGCTCTGGTCCTCCAGCCTGCTGGCATACAGACTGGACTGCACATCAGCTCTCCTGGGTTTCCAGTGTGCCGGCTGAACATGTCGGGACTTTTTAATCTGCACGTTCCTGTGAGTCGTTATTGATAATGAATCTCTTTGTGTGTGTGTACTTTTTTAAGGCCTTCAGAAATTAGGCTGAGTTATGCCACCGGCTTTAAATCTCTAGCTTGCAGATGGCAGCCTGTGGACTGCCTGGCCTATAAAATTGAGTGAGCCAATTCCTACAATACGTATATATGTTCAAAAGAAATAAGTAGAAAATAAAGAACACAGACACCATGGGAAAATTTAGAAGTGGAAGAAGCCAGTTCCTGAATACCAGCATCTGACCACCTCTGTGCCCAGGCTGACAAGTGGTAATGAGGATGCCTACTCGAGGGTGAGCTGGGAGGCGGAGGTCTGGAGTCAGAGACCCTGCTGGGGTTGGCAACTGCCCCCCTTGGCCCTGGAACCTGCAAGAGCTGCATATACATTGTGCAGCCCAAGGAGGTCTCCTCTCTGGGGATCTGCAGGACGGCTAAATGTTGATATCAACTGGACTGCTTTCCCTGCCCTGAGAGATAGGGGAAGAAGGCCTGCCTCCTCTCCTACTGATAGCTGGGCTAATGAGACCGATCAGTCTGAGGGACTCACTGGGTCCGAGGGAAATGCTCATTAAGTATCAATTACCAGATGGTGTCGGTGTCCAGGAACTTCACAGCTGCCCGGATCAGCTGGTCCTTGTTTCGCTGGGTTGGGTTGTCTAAAGACGTGTTGCACAATGTGGTCTGAATGAAAAGACAGAGAGCCCCATCACCACCCCCTGGGTCCAGATAAAAGCACTGCCTTCCCAAGCTCAGTGTCCAGCCCACAGCTGCAGGGAGAACCAGCCAACAACAGCCACCAGGCAGCAGTGCCAAGCCAAAGCCTTCAACCTGTGATATCTGCACAACCTTAGCTGCAGCCCATCAGCTGTGAGCTCGCAACAGCCAGGTCCCGTGCCAACAGCGCACTGTGCTGTTCCTGAGACTCATGTGCTTCCCAAGGTCTCATCCTCTTACTACCAGGCTCGGCTAATATTTAATCCTCACAACCACTCTTTGGGTAAGTACTACTATCCCCATTTCAGAGATGTGGAAACTGAGTCCCATAGAGGTCAAACTCAGTAAATAGGACACACAAGCATTACTGGAATTCGGATCTGACTGAAATCTTACCAGCTGGCTCTCTAACACCTCAGAACGCAGGGAACAAATCAGCCAAGATGGAAGTGGGACTATTTTTCAGATTTGCCCTATCGGTAGCAGGCTGCTTAGGTGTTTGAACAATTAGTTTGTGTCCTGTTACCCTAATGTTATCAGACAGTCCCAGTGTGGGTCAGCACCGCAGTAGGCTGGAAAGACGCAGTTGTGGAAGCCTGCCTGGGTCTGTGCATCAGGGCCAAGCGCAGCAGTGGCCAGGGCAGCACCGGCCCCAGGGTTGACTGAATGCTCTCTCTGCGCGCACCATGACCACATCCAGGCCTTTCTGTGTCAGTTCATCCCACCCTGACCCCCTCCACGAGTGTGCATTATCATCCCCCACCTCTCACAGATGGGGAACCCGGGGCTGAAAAGCAGCAGTAACTTGCCCAAGGTTACAGTTTGGAAGCTACAGAGCCTAGACCCAGAGAACCCAGTCGTCCCCTTCTTCAGGCTGCTCTAGTGCCTCAGTGAATCACCCTGTGTGGAGTGGGACCAGCTCCATCACCCACCTGCCCCTTGGTTTCTGAACCAATACTGAGTGCCAGTTAAACTTCATGCCAGGAACTGGCTGTGTGCTAGTAAGACAGCCATGGCTCTGCCCTCCCACGCTGAACAAGGCAGCACAGACATAACAGACACTACAAACTGTGGTGATGATGGAGCAAAGGGGTACCTGCCGTGACAGAACATAAGACAGTGAGGCAGTGAGGGAGGGTAACGTCTGCCCTGAGACCACAGGAGGAGCCAGCCATCCCACACAGTGCTCTGAGCAGGGGACCTGCAGGTGGCCAGGCACAGCGGGGAATGTTTGGCATATTCGAGGAGTCAAGTGCGGCTGGAGCCCATCTGCGAGGACTTTGCTACATTAGGGTAGGAGTCTCAATTTTTGCCAGGCACCCTAGAAAGCCCACAGCAGGCACCAGGGTATAGGATGGGAACTTGTTACCAGGTGCATGGTGTAGAACTTGATGGTGTCCTGCTGGGAGTCCCATTCCGTGGCCACTGCGATGGCCAGGGCCTCACTGGGGACAGTAAAGAGCTTCGCCTGGGGAGTTTTCAGCTTCCTGTGGTCCAAGTTTATCTCAAAGCCACCTTGAAAGATCAAATGAACACCTCTCAGGGATCGTTAAGTGGAACTGAGCGACCATTCCTGCATTTGGCTACTTGATCTGGTGGCAACAAAGGTAACCCTGAGTCCCTCCATGCAGGGCTTTCAGAAACATATACAACAAAAATGCGAAGGGCAAGCTCACCACTGAACTGGCCGGAGATAAAAAATGTTTCTACCCATTCACAGAAAAAAAAAAAAAGAGGCAGCCAAAATTTCAGACACTCACCTTCACCCTGTGTGATGCTGACATTCTGATAAAACCTCTTCCTTTCTGTGAGAAAGATTTTTCAAAAAGGCAATTTAAAATCATGTTGAGACAGAAGGCCAGCTAATGCTGACAGGTTGGCTTGATTTTCATACCGCTATGCAAGGTCTGCCCTACTCTGTGCAGCATAATCAACGGCTTCTGACTAAAGCCAGGGGGATGGGCATTCACTCTCCAGGGATGAGGGAGGAGCAGGACAACTGATCAAGCCCCCACCAGCCCAGGGTAGTCTGGTCACACAGCATCAAGAACCTGCAGACTGTCTGACCCAACAGACTTTCCCAGCATCTCCTGCTCTGACTGGTAAGCATGACCCGCCCCACACCACCCCCACACCAGTGCTGCCCCATGCCAGCACATGTGCCGGAAACTAAAGACGGTGCCTGACTTTGATAAAGCCAGAGACCCATTTCAGGCCAGAGTCCAATGCCTCTATGAAGGTGCGAGCGGAGAGCCAGTGTGAACACACACATGCATATGCGTGCATGTGGTGTGCAGCAGTGACTAGAGATCCCAGGAGTATCTCGCATCCTCTATACTAATTAATTAACCTAATTAACCAGCTTGCCTGTGTATCCAACAGGAACTCCAAACATTTCCTTTAGGAAGGGAAAAATCTGTCCTGTGTTTCTTTCTGAAAGTAACTTGAATAAAATGTGAAAATGTAAACACCTTCCCCCTCTTTCACCTGGGGGAATTAAAAACCAAGAGCACCGCGTAAGGAATTACGCAGACTCCTTCGAGCAATAACAAATAGGTCACATTTTGGAAGCTATGAACCCTAACTCAGTCCTTGCCACCCGTGATAAACAGAACCCTCGCTCTTTCCTTCATCTGCTCACTCGTTCGTTTGTCCCTTCACATAGTCACCAGGCACGTAGAGCCTCCAGAGTCTGATTAAAGTCACTTATTGGAAATAATGATGTAGCATGTGAAGGACAAAAAGATTTCATTAGTATTTTTATGCTTTTTAACTTCTTTTAATATTTTTAAACCAAGTTTCTGTTAAAAGTTTTATTAGTTCCAATAGATGATGAAAATCAGAACTTGGACTATATGCGTGTAGGGAGGGTGTCATGGAAAGAGTGTCTGGCCTTCCTCCAAACACCCCATGTGATGTTTTCATCAATCTCATTCGCGTCACTAACATTTACACAGGGCAATCGCATTCCCATGGCTGCACTTACTAAACTAAGACCCAAACTGTTTTCCCACAAAAAATACTTGTGCCAACCTATGTGCCAGGTACTGTTCTAGGAACTTGGGATAAAACAGTGAATAAAACAGACAGAAGTCTCTGTCTTCGTAGAGTTTACATTTTTAAAAAAGTGATCAGATCTGAGAACCGAGATGATGCTACATTATTGACACAATTTACCACCTTCCTCTGAAATCATAACACTGATGCTCTCACACCTGACACCAAAGTAGGAGGGTTACACCGCCTGCTGCTTTTAAGTTTCCTGCTTTACAGGCCCTCAAGGGCACACTCAGACACAGGTGCGATGAGGTCCAGGATGGTGGCCAAAGCCAAGCCAGACAGGAGGTGGAAAGAGCTCTGGAAGCTCTGACTCATCGCAGGGGTGGAGGTGGGGGGTCCTCCCCTCAGCAGGAAGTGTTAGTGGAGAGAGTTCTAGCACAAGGCCCCACAGAACCCTGGGAAATGGGTCCAAGACACCAGGCCTAGGAACAGCCTCTGACAGTATAGGCTGAGCCACCCAAAGGTGTGAGGACCAAGAGGCCCCACAAGGGAAGCCTTTTCTTTCCTGCTTTGCTGGTCAGGCCTTGGCTCTCATCCTGGCCAGGCCCACTTCTCTATCTGTTAGGAGGCAAGAAAATCTGGAAGGGAGTGGGATGGATGCAGGGGCAAGTAAGGGGCAACCAATACTGCCCCAAACAGGAGAAACCCATGCAGGAGAGGACAGCTGGGCAAACAGAGAACTGAGGCTGTCAGGCCTCAGGCAATGGGGCCGGCATGGAGGTGTCTTACACAGGGGCTCTCCTGAATGGGTGGGGAAGAGGAAGAGGGCAGGCTTCAGCCTTGGGAGTTCTGACACAGACTTTGGTGAGTCCTAATTCCTTTCCAGGGAGAATGATAAGTCCTGGCAATAGGACTCAAAGCTCACCCCTACCCTAGAGACAGTAAGCATCCAGTGGGGAGACAGACACTAAACCAGCCAAACAGTGAAGTGACCACAATGGCCAAGGAAATACAAGGAACCGTGACACACGTGCCGGGGAACTCAACCTCCTTGTGGACTAAAGAAAGAGGCCCCAGCAACCAGAGTCCCTCTGAGACCTGGAGAGGAAGGAGTTAGTCAGCCTGCACTGATGGATTCATTTTTTGGAGGGTGTGTGTGTAAAAGTGTTTCCAGCAGAGGAAAAAGTTTACATGGAAGTCTGGGGTCTCAAGAGAACACAGAGTTTTGAAGAATGAAAAAGATGGTCAGAAGCAGAAGGCTGTAGCTATCCAGCAAAGAATGGTCTGAGTCGCCCAGAGAGGGTAGTGGGGGCCAGACCTGGGAAGAAGGGGTCAGACAGGTTGCACTGGGGAGGATGGAGGAGCCACGTTAGGCGTTCTCAAAGGCAAATATAATCTAGAAAATTCCCAGGGTGGGAGCCATGCCACCCAATGACAAAAGACAAAGGTTCTTCACCTGGGCCCTCAGAGGTCTTAGGTCACATAGGACAAACCATGAAGCCACCAGAAGCCTGTGAAACATTCATGGTCTCCATGAATACAGGGCCATGTTACAGTCACAGGAACACCATCTTTAGAGACAAAAGAAATAGCCCAGCCTTGTAGGATCACATAGAACTCAGGTTTGTTTTGAGTATGAATCCCTCCCTTTACAGAACATGTTTCTATGGCAAAAACATGCTCAGTGCCTCTTAAGAGACAATTTTGTGAACTACGTAGGTACAAAGAAATGAGTATGTAAAAAAGCTGACCACAAGAAACCTGCTCATGTGAGGAGTGCTGAATTGGAAAGCATTGTCCATCAGGCCCCCTTCCTGTGAGGCTGCTCCAACCCAAGGAGAAACAAGCCATGTCCTGTCACTGCCCCTCCCCTGCCCTCCAGGCCCAACTACAGGGACCAGTGAGTGATCTTTCCATCAGCCTCCATCATTGGTGGCCTCTGATGTGTAAAGACTACAACTCCCACTATGCACCAAGGACAGAAGTGCTTTCTCATAGCTGCCTAACAAACTTTACCTTTTTAAACAGTGCCATCTGGTGGGCCTTTGGCCTTAAAGCTGAAATTCTCTCTTGGGGTACCCTTCATCCATTATGGGAAGAGAGGGGGCTCTGACAAACTGTTTCTGGTATCAAAATTCTTCAGGCCAACTATATAAAGAACCCTTCCAACTCAATAATAAAAAGACAAATAACCCAATTAAAAATGGTCATAGGATCCGAATAGACATTTATCCAAAGACAATGTACAAATGTCCAATAAGCACATGAAAACACCCTCAATATCATTCATCATCAGAGTAATGCAAATTGTGTGGCTGGTGTGGCTCAGTTGTTTTGAGCATCGTCCCGTAAGCCAGAAGGTCACAGGTTCAATTCCCAGTCAGGGCATATGCCTACGTTGCAGGTTTGGTCCCGGTCGAGGCGATTTTTAGGAGGCAACCAATTGATGTTTCTCTCTCTCTCCCCCTTCCTCTCTCTCTCTGGAATCAATAAATTTTTTAAAGGGAAATGCAAATCAAAACCAGGAGATACCACTGCACATTCACTAGGATGGCAAAAATTAAAAATACATAATAACAAGTGGTGAGGATATGGAGAAATTTGAATTTTCATACCCTGCTGGTGGAAATGTAAAATGGTGCAACCACCTGGAAAGCAGTGTGACAGTTCCTCAAAAAGTTAAACAGTTACCATTTGATCCAGAAATTCTACAGATAGATATATGAGAAATGAAAACATATGCCCACATAAAAACATGTATATGAATGTTTATAGCAGCATTATGCAGAATAGTCAAAAGATGGAAACAACCCAAATGTTTATCAACAAGAAAATGGATAAATAAGATGGAATATTATTCAGCAATGAAAAAGAATAGAGTATTGGTACATGCTACAACTTAGATAAACCTTAAAATCAATCTAAGTGAGCCCTGACTGGTATAGCTCAGTGGACTGCATGCCGGCCTGTGAATCAAAAGGTCGCTGGTTCAATTCCCAGTCATGGCACATGCCTGGGTTGTGGGCCAAGTCCCCAGTTGGGGGTGCATAAGAAGCAACCACATATTGATGTTTCTCTCCCTTTCCTCCCCTCTCTCTAAAAATAAATAAAACCTTAAAAAAATATGTAAGTGAAAAAAAGCAAGTCAAAAAAGACCACATTCCATTTATATAAAATGTTCAAAATAGGGAAATCTATAGAGACAGAAAGTAACTGTTGCCTAGGGCTGGTGGGGCCAATGGAGGGGTGAGAGCTGAAGGTCACAGGGTTTCTTTTTGGGCTAATAAAAATGTTCTATTCTAGAATTGACTGTGGCAATGGCTGCATAACTCTGTGAATGTACTGAAGACCACTGAATTGTGCACTTTAAATAAGTGAAGAATAAGTGAACTATACCTCAAAAAATATGCTATAAAATTCTTCAGGCCAAATGTATCTGTCATAGCAATTAGTGTAAATGGGCTAAATAACTAAACACACTTTTCCCAAAGAGCAGAGGTTGACTTTTTTTTTTTCTGTAAAGAGCCAAACAGTAAATGTTTTAGGCTTTGCAGCCCATTTGGTGTCTGTTGCAACTGGTCGACTCTGCCACTGCAGCAAAAGCAGCCCTAGACAATATGTAAGTAAATGAGTATGGCTGTGTGCCAATAAAACTTGGCTTACAAAAACAGGTGGCAGGCTGGATGCCTTATCTACAGATCCTCCCTCAATCTACCACAACCAGGGCAGGTGATGCCTCTGAAGTGGTAGACTCTGAGAAGCTCAATGACTTGTCCAGGTGACAGACAATCTGTAAACAGAGTAGACAAGACTTCTAACCTTGACTTCACTGGGTGTTTGCACTCAGGCAGATACGCTTCCTCTCGAAAACACCTTCCCCTTCCAGCAGCTGGTGCAGAGCGGGACAGCCATACAGCCTCATACAGGTCTCCTTGCTGCAACTTCTCTAACACCCCAGTGACCCTTTCCTAACTCCCTTCTGTCCTTCTGATAAACTTCAATGACATGGCCATTCCTAGGGGCCAAACTCAATCTGCCTGCCAATTAAAGTCTGCATCAAGGCCCCACTTAGATTTAATCTTCATCACTCCAGGACTCTCAGAATCTCAGAACTGGTGAAGTCTCAGTAGATCACTCATAGGCCTGGTTCATGTACCCCCTTGCCACTGTGCTTTATTCTTTCGTTCATTCATATTCTCTTTCATGGATGACTACCTACCACGTGCCAAGTCCTTCCAAGAGCCTAAACTAGTCAGTGGCAATAGAAAGGAAAAGGAGATGGCAGATGGAGTGCCACTATAATGGGAAGTGGCATTCACTAACCTAACTAACCCTGTGCTTTTGCCAACTTAGGTGAACTCCCTGGGGTGCTGTATAGGGAAAAAAAACTATTGTTTTCCTTTACACCAGAGGTGTCAAACTCACTTTCACCAGGGGCCACGTCAGCCTTGCGGTTGCTTTCAAAGGGCTGAATGTAACTTAGGACTGTATAAATGTAACTACTCCTTAACAGTTAAGCCAGAGCTCAGAGCTGCTGCTGGGTAGAAACAAGGTGCGGGGCTGGGTAAAACAAGGTGGAGGGCCGGATTCGGCCCGCAGGCCTTGTGTTTGCCACCTGTGCTCTACACACTCACACAGACACTCCAAATGAGTGAAGGTTTCCCCACCAATCAACTCTGCCACACCAGCTGGGAGTCCTATAGTTCAGTTAAGGTCTGAATTAGCATCAGATCACACAGGTTAAGGGCTTCAGGCTCCAGTGGAAAGTCCAGGTTGTCAACTGTGCTTCTAACCAACCCAAGCGGCTATAAACCAGAGGTTCCAATGACGATTCCTCACGTGTGATTAACTTGCTTCAGCAACTCAAAAAACTCAGGAAAACAATTCACTTACTAGATTACCCACTTATTACAAAAGGATACAACTCAGAAATGGCCGATGGAAGAAATGCATAAGGCAAGGTATGTGGTCAGGAGCGAGGAGCTTCCATGCCCTTTCTGGACATGCCGCTCTCCTGGCATCTCTATAGATTCACCAACTTGCAAGCTCTCTGAACCTCTGAGAACGCATGGTTCAGGGATTTTAGGAAAGCTTCATTTATATAGGTAAATAGGCAATTAATGATCAAGTCAATCTCTAGCCCCTCTCCCTTCCCTAGAGGTCAGGGGGTAAGGCTGGAAGTTCAACCCCCCAATCACACAGTTAGTTCCCATGGTGACCAGTCCCCATCCTTAGGGGTTTTCTAAAAGTCACCTCCCTGACATAAACTCAGGTGTGGTTGAAAGACACCCCTTTCACCTTTCTCACTCTGCAGCTACCTGAAGACGAAAGACCAAATATTTTAACGAAAGATCCTCCCACAGCTCTTACGGCTTTTAGGAGCTGTGTGCCAAGAAGAGGACAAAGACCAAATATACAGACACTTCTTATAATAAATCATAACGATCACAGAAGCCCTTCCTTCTTCCTCTTTACCGGCTCTTCATGGCCCACCTCCGAGCCCTTCACCCAGGCCCTGACAGGTGAGACCTCAGCTTCCAGCTGCATCCAGCATTTCTACAAAATTGTGGAACTTAACAGAAGGACCCTCAGAGGCAATCTAGTCTTTCAACTCACACAGGAAAATGAGGTCCAAGATCACACCGTACCTCAGAGGTTCTGCCAGCCTCAGGACCCAGATTTGTACCCCTGCCATCATGTCCAATTGCCTGTAGCATTCTAGATTTCTCTAAAGCAGGCAGTACCACAGCAAGACCCCTCACACCCCACTGTCACCTCTAGATGTGTTCCAGCTGCCCAGCACGCTTCCTCCTCTACGCCATACTCCTTCAGGAGCCATACTCCGGGCTCTCCATTCAAATTCCCTTTCAAAAACCCAAGACCCTTTCTAGAAACTCACAAGATGGGGGCAGGTGCTTCTTTGTGTTCTCGTAACTTCCACGTACTTCCCTTAAGCTACTGTTTAACCAGGACATGATAACCCGCACTTGACAATGAACATCATCCAGGTAGGGAGCGCATTCTACCTGTCTGGAAGGTCACCAGGCCTCCTGCCCTCCGCAAAGAAAAACAAATCGAATGTAAGGAGAGTGTTACTGCTTTTCACTCTTTTAAGTGATCTCTCCTCAGAAGCAGTGAATGAGCCGCTACCTTCTCCTAGGTCTCATCAGAGTCAGAAGTGGAAGAAGGAGGCCGGAAGCACCAATAAACTCGTTAGAGAGGTGGCAGTGGTTGTGGCAGGAAACCTGCAGAGAAAGTGGCCAGGATGGAAGACCTGGGTTCTAGACCCCTGCTGGGCGGGCTTCTTAGACACAGAAAGCAGGCAGACAAGCTGACCTTTGCCCTCCACTAACCTCTGAGTCTGCTCTGTGACCTTAGAGTAGTCCTGATACAGACCCGAATTTCCCTGTCTGGAAACAAGGGTGAGTTCTGCTTTCCTTAATAAGAGAAGAAAACCATAAACTTTGAGAAAGCCGCACGTGCCCAATGTCAGTTACTGTCTCCTGTCTTTGAGAGATGTATGAGACGTGGGCGATGGTATGTCCTCCGGTGGTCCCTGCCCTAGGCTGGGAGTCTCTTTCCCAATCTGTAACAGGACCCGACTGGGCTGTGTAACCCGATGAGCCTGAGTCCTGCCTCGGTTACCCCGCCCGGCTCGGTAGAACCTCTCAGCCCATCTTAGCCCGGGTCGGCCCCTGGACGTGGCCTGTTCTTCCTCACCTGTTGGTGGGGCGTAGGCCCGGGATGGGGACGGGATGTTTGCCCCCGAGGGTCGGTTCAGGAGTCGGCGCCATCCGTCTCGCAGGCAGAGGCATCTCCTCCACATCGCGCCCGAGGGCCTGGGAGGACAACCAGTGCGAAACCTGAAAGAAGGAAACACGGAGCTAAAGGATCCCTAAGCTGCAAGCTCCGATTGTACGGAAACCTCTCACGGCCTCCTCAGAGCCTTCAGACTGCCCTGGACGCCGCCATCTTCCGCACGTCGCAAACGGCGTACCGTCACTCCGGCGCGCCTCCTGCGCACACCCCCAGTCAATCAGCATCACAAACGCACCTTGCCCCGCCCCCTTAAGCCGCTCTTTTGCAAGAAGACTACAAGTCCCAGAGGGCGCTTGGTCCCTCCACTGCGTGTTTTCTCTGTCCGCCAATGGGTGGAAGCGCCGCCTGAGCCTGCTCCCGACCCCCAGGCGCGTCCCGGCCAATCGGAAGGGGTGTGTGAGTGAGTGAGTGACTGAGTGAGTGAGTGTGTGTGTGTGTGTGTGCGCGCGCGCGCGCCCGTGTTTGTATGTGCGCGCGCGCGCGGGCGCGCGAGGCCAAGTGGGAAGGGGGACTCAGCTCAGGACCCGGGAGCCCTGCTTGCAGGTCCCGGGGACCCGGTGGCGGCCGGAGCGGTTGGTCCGCAGGCAGCGGGCGGGTGGTCCCCCCTCCCGTCCCAATCCAGCGCGTGCGCGCCCCGGCCCCTCCCTCTCTGCCACCCTTCTCGGCTCCCGCGCGGCGGCGGCGGTTCCTCTCCCCCTCCCCCAGCCCTGGCTCCGGGGGACCCCGCGATGCCGGTCCGCACCGAGTGTCCACCTCCGGCCGGTGCCTCGGTCGCCTCCGCGGCCTCGCTCATCCCGCCGCCGCCCATCAACACCCAGCAGCCCGGCGTGGCCACCAGCCTGCTCTACAGCGGCTCCAAGTTCCGCGGCCACCAGAAGAGCAAGGGGAACTCGTACGACGTAGAGGTGGTGCTGCAGGTGAGCGCCGGGCCGGGCCGGGCCGGGGCCCGAGGGCCTCCTCGCGGCGCTCACGGGCCGTGCCTGCCCCCGGCTCCTCGAGCCCGCAGCCGCGGACCAGGCCCACGCCGCCGGGCCTCCTGCACCCGGCGCTTCACCCCGGGACCTGCCCAACTGGTGTCTCACACTCGCCGAGCCCCAACCCTGACCTGCCCCTCACACCCGGAGCCTGTTGTGAGCAGCTCCTGGCAGACCCCGAACACTCTCCCAGACTTGAAGCCCGCGACTAGCCCTCCTGGGATCCGGAAGCCCCCTAATGCCTGGCCACCCGCACACTTGGATCCTTGCTCTCCGCGACCTGTCGTCCCGAGATCAGCCCTCCCTCCAGCCCCGCTCAGACCCTGAAGCACTCTCCGCTGGCTTCTTCTGTGTCGGGACCCTTCCGTGGCAGGGCCCATGTCAGATTTTCGCAGACCTGAGACATGCCTCTTTTCCCCCCGCTTTCCTCAGTCCCAGGAAACCTTCTCCTAGGGTTTCCTTCTTGGGAGAGCTTCATCAGCCTCTTCAGACCTGGAGGCACCCTCCCTCCATTCGCCTCTGAGCCTGAGAGCCCCCGAGCACAACCGATTCCTGGTCCTTGCCCCCCACCCCACCCCCCATATCAGGCACGCATCCTGGGTGCAGCTGGGCGGGCCTCCTCACACTGTTAGGATCGAGTCTCCTGTGCCTGTTTCCCCCACTGCCCCAGTCTCTCTGGTCTCCACCCCCAGGCCCCTTTCCCCAGTCTCCTCATGCTCTTGGCCCTGTTCTCTGGCCACTTGCCCTGACCTCGATACCCAGACCTTCCTACCTCGTACTTTCATCTTCCTCCTTTCTGGCTCCAAGAGAGGGTTTTTAACTTCTGCCCACACGGCCAGGACTACTTCCCCGCCTCTGAGAGCCGTGGGGCTGGGAGCCCTGCCTTACCCAGTTGTATTTCTCACCCTCATGTGTCCTTCCCATGCCTTCCACCTCCCCGCCCCCCACCGGACCTGGATTTCTGAGTACCTGCTGGCAGCCCCTGATAGCTTTGGAACTCCAGCCTCACCTGCACGGACCCTTCACCTTATCCTTGGGCATATATGGTAGTTAGTACATTTCACATTTTTAAAATACTCCCTTTCTCTGTCCTCCCTACAAAAACGTTCCTTCTCTGTAGCTACCTTGGCTCGCCTCAGGACCCATTCCCCATCTCACTGTGCCCCTGTCCTTAGCCTGACACCCACCTCCCAGGCTCTTTCCAAACACCCCTCCAAAGCCCTCAAAGAAGCTTTGAGGTCCTAGTGTGCTGCCTCACCACTGCCATGTGTGAGGCTAGAAGGCAGAATGTCGTTTCCATATACTCGCCCTTTACCCTTTTACATTTTAATTCTTAAACAGCCTCTCTTCTGAGCAAGTATGTCTCCCACCCAAATGACAACGGGAGTACATTTTCTTTCTGCTAATTGTAGAGCATTGATCAGCTTCTTTTTTTCTTACTATTTTGTGGGAATAAATACCCTCTTTTTTGAATTGGGAAAGCTGCATCTTCATGTTAATTTTATCTTTGGGCCATGAACGTAAATTTCTATTCTCAGCCATGATATTTGTTGCAATTGAAAAACTGGTGGCCGAGGTATTTCAGTCTGTACTTAATACCCTGTGGTGACCCCCCTTCTTTTGCTTGAAACGTAAGAATTCAGTACGAAAGTACGAGTTTTTTGCAACTAATCATAAAATTCTGAAAGTGAGATCCCTGGTGTGGATGACTTTTGGAATGATCCTGAGTTTGTGCCCATTGTGTAATTTGATGGTTTCTGACGTGATAGGGAAGAACTGGCAGGGGAGCTAAGTGTCAGAGAGGAGGCTGCTTCAGTTACTGCGGCAACTCGTCTTCTGTCAGTGTGTGGTTTCTGAGTTTCTGTCAGGTGCCAGTTTCCTTGTGAACTGGTGGAAGTGGTGACTGAGTTGGTGCACGACCGCTAAGTCTCAGGGAGGCCTGGAACAGAGACCAGCCAATGGCTGGGAGCCCAGGAGTAGGGGGTATGATGGTGGGTCAGCGGCCATGCCCAGGAAGGCTGCCGTCTCTGGCTGGGGAGCCACTGGCCCAGTGTTGAGAGTCAGTGGCCTGTGAATTGCCCCCTCATCTATTTTTTTAGCCAGGAATGGTTTCTTAGAATGCTGCAGCCTTTTATAACTCATATCTTTCCTGCTTTCTTTTTTTTCACAACAGCCTTATTTAGATATAATTCACATACCATACAAGTCACCCATTCAAGGTGTACAATTCCATAGTTTTTAGTATATTCACAGAAGGTGTATAACCGTCACTGTAATCTAATTTTCACCACTCTGAACAAAGAAAGAAAAACAAAATTCCAAACCCCTGAGCTGTAACTCTCCTCCAACCCTAGGCAACCACTAATTTATTTTCTAAGATTTACTTATTCTGGCCATTTCATGTCAATGGACTATTCAATGTGTGGCCTTTTGTGTCTAGTTTCTCTCACTGAGCACAGCATTTTCAGGGTTCGTCATGGCGCAGCGTGTGCCTGCGTCATCCCTCCTTATTGTCGCACGATAGTCCAGGATATCGGTGCACGGCAGTTTTGTGTATCCATTGATCAGTTGATAGACATTTGGGTTGTTTCCTCTTTTTGGCTATTACGAACAATGCTGCTGTGAACATTTATATACAATGTTTTGTGTGGACATATGTTTTCATTTCTGTCGGATAGATACCTAAGAGTGGAATGGCTGGGTCACATGCTAACTCCATGTTTAACATTTTGGGGAACTGCCAGACCAATTGCTGAGGTGTCTGCACCCTCTGACATTCCCACAGCAGGGTGGGAGGATTCCAGTTTCTCCACGTCCTCACCAACCCTTGCTGTTGTCCCTCTCTTTGATTGTAGCCAACCTAGTGGGTGAGAAAGTACCTCTCTTCAGTTTTGATTTGAATTGCCCTAATGACTGGTAATGTTCCACGTCTCTTCGTGTACTCATTGGAGTGCTTTTCTTGGTTTGAGATTCCAGCTGAAAGAGTTCCTCAAACTTTGTGAGATCCTGACTGGGTCTGTTGGTGGTGGTGATGGTCACTGTGACTGTTGTTTCTCCTCTGCCATCCAAGAAGCCAAAAGTAAAGTGAGGGCCAGGGTCAGTGTCAAGGGAATATTAAAAAGAGCAGCTGTTGGATACAGCTGTGCTGTGAGACCTTCTTGCAAATGCCTTGTTGTTCTCATTGAGACGCTGGCCTGTCTTTTGGTTAAAGCTCTCTACACTGTGGTGTATTTGAGTTCACCAGCCGTCACGATCAATTTGGGCAGAATGAGAGAGACACATGATTGTATGGAAGCCAAATTGAAATTCTGATTCTTGTGATAATGCATGCAAAGTATTAGCCAATTTACAGTTAAAGTTTTAATCTTATTAGCAAGTATCTTTGCCACCTGATACCCTTTCCAGCAGCTGTGAGATCCCAAGCTGTATTGAATTCAGTGAGAATCGCGTAAGTGAAGTTTAAGGCCTCGTGTTAGAGCTGTATATCCTTTACTAAGTTCTTTGCTGAACCAACATAGTACAGATCAGCTGCTTTAGATAACATCCAATGCCAGGGTCAGCAGATGAAAATGTTTCAAATGCTTTGGCAGTTTTCACACGGAATACTTTTGTCACGAGCACCAAACTGGGAGCACTTTAGCTTCATTGAAGCCATTTGCTCTGGTGCTGACCTCATCTGGCTGAGTGAGCTCATTACAGTTTTGAGGGTTGCCTTAGTATTTGATTTACAGCGTAACTGGAAGCAGTTGAGTCCCCAAAGCTGATACATTCCACAAAGCTTTTCCAGTTTCTTAACATTAAAATAGCAATGTGCTATAGCACCATTGTACTTTTTTTTTTGCTTTAATTCCAGGGGTTTACTTTATAAATAAACCCATTTGTCATAAAATCTGAAAATCTGCCTATTTAGGATGAGTCTGTATAGATTGGGGTAAAATGCACTAGTAAG
The DNA here is from genome assembly GCA_007922815.1 of Macrotus californicus. Taxonomy (NCBI): domain Eukaryota; kingdom Metazoa; phylum Chordata; class Mammalia; order Chiroptera; family Phyllostomidae; genus Macrotus; species Macrotus californicus. Next base: position 50,273 of record VMDR010004550.1, read on the forward strand.
TATGCGTTCAGCTACAAGTAACCAGCCATTTCAAAATAGCTTCAAGAGTAAGTGAACCTGTTATCTCACATCACACGAAGTTTGGAGGTGGCTTGGTCTGGATTGGCTCACTCAGGGCCCATTTCTTTCCATCTTTCTGTGCCGCCATCCTGGGTGTTTCCCAGCCTGTTTCTCCTCATGATTTCTAGGTGGCTGCCACCATGAGAGGAAGAAATAGAGCTTCCCCAAAAGCCATAATTTTTCCCAGAAGCACCCAGAAGACTGATACATGCATCTAATTGGCCAGAACTGGGTCACTCACCCCTAACCAACAACTCACAAGGGGAAGAGAGCACATGTTTGCCTTGGACCCGTCAGGGTTGACCAGGTCTTGCGGGGTCAGGGTTAAACAAGACCTGGGCCCTGCCAGTGTGGAAAATAGGAAACAGGGTGGTGGGTGGCTGCTAACCCCAAAACATACACCTGTTACTTCTGTTTATTTTAGGCTCCTCTCCTGATCAAGAAATACAAGCACCCTCACGTGAAATGGGCAAAGCAGGCCTTCACAATGTATTTGGATTTGGGCTTGGCATTTTGGTTTATAACAAATTTATACCACATACGTCTTTCCTGAAACATGCCTTTCCTGAATATGCTGCCCATTTCATAAATAATGTGGGATGGTGCGTAGTGTAAATACAGGGAAGGAGTGGACAGAAATAGGCCAGAAAGACGTTAGCAAGCAGATGAAGCCCAGGTTAAGAGTGACACGGTGTGTGCAGGTAGAAATGGAGGCCCACTGACCAATGACGCACAAAGTCTGTGGACCAATGGAGACTAGTGTTGAAGAAAGGACAGAAGTGAGGCTGGAGTGAGCTTGCTGATCCAGGAAGGGATTTCGGTCCCAAGATATTCAAACTGAGTGAAGTTGAGCTTCATCTGAACAGGCAGATGGATGAAGACTCACACAGGTCTCTGAGGCTGATGAGCCCTAGGCCAAGCGCTGATCTCAGGCCTCCCTTTCTCCGCTTGGTCTCCAAGATGACCCCTGGGAAGTAACTCCAGCTTGTCTCCCGGTATTTCCTCCGATTGTAACGAGGCTGTGTGTCCTTTCTTTCCAGCATGTGGATATGGGCAACTCTTACCTTTGTGGATACCTGAAGATTAAAGGCCTTACTGAGGTAAGCACTCACTTAAATGACCTAGAACTTGAAAGTAAACTGCACACTCAACAGTCTCAGTGTGAAGGGCAGGCAGTTTCGACTCTTGGAGTCTTGATTAAAGGGCTGTGTTTCTAAGTGTTGTTATTGTGTGGTGAACATAAAGCATGCAGTTTTGATGTGTCCTGTTGGAAAGTATACAGATTTGTAAATCTTAAAAGTTTTTGAATAAGTCACAATGTGACTAATATTGTTGACTTCATTTTTAATCATTTTTGAGAACAAACATAGTAAGAATTTAGCTACCACCCTCATAAGCTTAGCAATTTCTGAAATAAGCATCAGTCCTTCAAGAACAAGGTCTCTGAAGTTCTTTAGTTCACTGGAGCAGTGAAAAGTGATCATCCATTTCCTAGCAGAAGTAGCTCCTATGTAAATGTAGTGTTTTCTTTGAACCACTTTTTAAACCTCAGAACTCCTGGAAACATAGGAAGCAAGAAAGAGCATCCTTTCTTTTCCCACTAGTGAGTAAACAGGAAGAGGAAGGAGGGGACTGAACTGGCCGCCTAACTTCATGGTGAGGGCTGGGCTGGGCCTGGCTGCAGTGTCCTGCGGACCTGATCATTCCTCACTGTCCTGATGGCCCAGCAGTGTCTGTGAATGCTGCAGGGAGCCATGGAAAGGAGCTGGGTAGCATTCTCATTCTGTCCCTTACTGGCTCCATGACCTTTAATTTCCCTTCAGTTTCCTCATTATAAAATGAGAATTAAAAATACCTGCTCTGTCTACTCAAGGGGCTTGTCCTAGCGGGGAGGAAACAGTGCAGAAGTGGTGGACTGCAGTGTGACGCAGTGTGAGCGCTGACAAGGCCCTGATTACCCTTCAGTCTCTAAACAATTGTTTCTGTCTCCTGTGTTCCATCTGGTTCTCCTACTTCTCCGTCAGGAGTTTGGTTGAGAATTTCCTATGAAGTTTGTTGTTGAGATGAAAAGGTAATCACTGTGTGACCTCAGGAAACTTACCAAGTCAAGCAGGGATTAGCAAAATGAAGGATGCTAACCTTTGAATTCGTGGTAGTAGAAAACACATAGTAAACAGGATATGTTCAACTCTTGGGCAGCCAGATTAATTGAGTGCAGAACATAAACATTTAACTTCATAAAGAAACCAGGAGCATTTGTAATGCAGAAGATTTAATGTTGATTCTAAAAATCAATCATTCTGGTCATAGGAAGCTGCCTAGAAATGCCAAGTAGCATTAAAAATCCCCAAACAGTGTACAGAACTGCTGTGAACTTTCCATCAGGAACAAGTAGCCCCGCCTCTGAGTCATAGATAGCCAGACTCCCTTGAGGAGGGGGTGCTGGTGTGGCCCTCCATTGGAGGCCAGCCCAGGGCCACAGTGGTTTGTCTCCCGGACTCAGAGACCACCCTCCTGGCCAGTCCTGCCCACCAGTCCTGAGTAGCCTCAGGAGCACACGCCCTTCCCAGAGTGGTCAGATCCAGGTCAAGTGGTGGACTCAGTTACGGGGCTGAAGTGACATTTAGTTAGAGAAAGGTTGATGTGTTTCCTGAGGCGTCTGAGTTGTGCTCAACCTGAGGATTCTTTGAATTCATATTTTTAAATAACATTTTTTAGTAACTTTACTGAGGTATAGTTTACATACCATACAGTTTACCCATTTAAAATGTGCTGTTCATTGGCTTTTGGTATAGGTGTGGTGTTGTGCAAATTCTTAATAACTTTTTAAATTTTAAATCTAATACCAAGTCACTATAGATAGTAAAATGCAGAAAAGGCTGACAGTTCTTAGATGATTTTATATCAGCATTATAAAATGCAGTTATTCATTTTTGTTTGCTTTTCCATTTATAGCTATTAAAGTCTCAAGTATGTAATTTATTTTAATAAAACCATTTAAATGGTTGGGTTTTAGTTATAGTCTTCCTGTGTTTACAATATGGAATTAACTATTAAATTGGAGCTAATTTGCCTCTTTGCACCCTCACATTCACAAATAAGCACAGCTTTAAAGTTTGTGTGTCTTCTGGAAATGAAATCCCAGAATTGTGAGGAATGGGTGTCAAGTAACATTCTCTTTGCAGTTCTGAGCCAGCAGGAGGGGGAGGAATCATCTCTGGGGAGGCCTCTGGCAGGAAGCTTACACAGGGCCTGGGGAGAGCCCTGACATGGGGGAGTCACGTCAGACTCCCACTTGTTCACTACACCAGTTTGGAAAGTTCTGGAAGCTCCCTCTGAGGTTGTGCTCAACCTGCTCAGAACAAGAGAGGCAAGGGACCAATGTGTGAACAGAGTGCCAGTTTACACATTTACAAAACAAGCTGCATGCATGTTCCAGAAGCTTTCTGGAGCTTCTGGCTGTTTGGATGTTGGTTCCCCAGGAGGCAGGTCAACGGAAAGCCAGACCTGTTACCAAACAGTTTACAGTGAGCCTGGAATCTGAGGGGGAGTGGGTGGTACATCTTAAATGCCTGGTAATGACCAGTCCACTGTAGGAAGCCTGCACGGGCTTGAGGGGGTGGAAGGTGGGTGCTGGCTGGGCTTCTCTCTCCGATGTCCCTCCCCCTCCCCTCTGCAACAGTCTTCTGGCTTTCCCTGTGAGTACCCCCCATTTGGCTATAGTCAGGTGCTTGAATTTCCTGTTCCTGCACTGAGAGATACTGTCTTTTTAGTAACTTCCGTACGTAGTAGCTCTAGTTCATTAAGTATTTCATTTAATTCTCTGAGTTTGGGAGACATTAGAGTCACCCTGATACACTGCCTGAAATGCTTTTAGGGAGAAGTCAGTGCAGAATCATTCGTTAAAAAAATGAGATTTGAACCATAAGTATTTTCTTTGTATTATAATAAACCATTTTATCGTTTTCTTTCCTCTCTTTTATGGAAGTTTTGAAAAAATGTTAAAGGTTGCAACTGAGAAAATTGCAGTTATGTGTATGTGAAACACAGAGTTTATTCTTCTATTATTTATTATTGTATTTTCCATATGAAAAACTGTTCGCCTACTTTTGCCCCACCCTGTATATAGCTTTTTAAAAAATAGTTTGTTTATTTTTAGAGGGAGGAAGGGAGGGAGAAAGAGAAACATTGATGTGTGAGAGAAACATCAATCAGTTGCCTCTCATGTGCACCCAGCCAGAGACCTGGCCCATAACCCAGGCCTGTGCCCTGACAGGGAGTTGAACCAGTGACCCTTTGGTTCACAGGCCAGCACTCCATCTACTGAGCCACATCAGCCAGGACTATAGCTTTTAATTTAAAAGCTTGAGTCAGGTGCTAACTTACGTAGAACTTTTTTTTCTTAGTAGTTCTTCCTAAAACAGATGAGTGTAATTTAGTTGATACCTTTAAAATCAGGTTTCCATTTAGAAAATTTCCTCTTTCATTTCTTCACTTTATGTATTTAAGTATCTACGTGAAGAACCCAGCAGCAGTGTTGGGGTGAGGGGACTATGGTTTGGGGAGGTTAAGTCTATAATATCTGGAGGTTCTCTGTTGAGACACTGGCATGCCCCGTGGTGTGTCATGTAGCAGGCCCCTCTGTCACTGCAGCAGTGGTGGCGATGCTGTTTCCTAGCCACCACTGCGCCTGAGCGGCAGTCCCTTTCACAAAGGTGCCACAAGCTTCAGGGCAGGTCAAGCTGGGAAAAGAGGCAAAACCACTGGAGCAAGTGTATCTTAAACATGTGTAGATGTTTGTTGGACCTGAAGAAGAAAGTGGGAACTCTAGGGTCTCAGGGGTGTTAGGACTGTGACCATGGTTTGCTGGGCACTGCTGTCACCGCCCCGCTCCTAGGAAACCCCCCTGGGGCTTGGCAGCTGGGCTGAGGCTGGGTGGGTGGGTGAATTTCTCACAAATGCAGAGAAATGGTAGACTTTTTACCATGTTAATTTTTCTTCCATTAATTTGGTGCCTCCTTAGCAGATGAACAAATAGCAAATAAAATTAATAGGAGTATTCTAAGCACTCAAGTAGAAATACAGCTTATTTATTTTTCTAACAGAATTCTTTTTCGGCTGTGATTTTCAATGCAGACCTGATTTACATATATTTTCCTAGTATAAATCGTCTTTGTTTATATGATAATAGAATGAAACATATCAAATATATTAAGATATTCTACCCAAAAATCCACTGTTAGAAACCTGAAGAATTGGTGTAAAAGGGACAAAGCGCTGAGCCAGTGTGAGAACCAGTGGGCCAGGCTGTGGCTTGAGGGAGGCTTAGCTGTGAGGGCTATAATTTTGGAGGCTGTTTGGGCGTTTTCCTTGGAAAGTACAATCTACTTAATTACCATCTTCTTTGTATATTGGAATACTCAGAATTTACTTGTGGGGACTGTTTAGCTTCTCCTTTGAGTGATCAGCACGTAGCAAGCGAAGCTGGAGAGAGTCCCCTGCTCTGGTAGAGCCCGGGAAGTTCAGGAGGCGCCCCGCTCTCCAGCACCCACAGTTCAGGCTCGCACCACAGCCGCTGGCAAACTGCCAGGTTGTTGGTTAGCAGAGCAATTGTTTTTTGAAAATACTGGGAAGAAGTTAAAGTAAAGCTGATTTTTTCTTTGTAAAAGTTTAAAATTCCTGTTCAGCATCTTGTTTTGATAGTTGGGTTTTTACCATAGGAGTATCCAACCCTTACGACCTTCTTTGAAGGAGAAATAATCAGCAAAAAACACCCTTTCTTAACTCGAAAGTGGGATGCAGATGAAGATGTTGATCGGAAACACTGGGTAAGTAAATCTTTGGTCGCCCTGGGCCCTCAGGGTCTTAACCACCATCTCCCTGTCCTTTCTGTTTGTCCATCTTCTGTCCACTGTTTCTTTCGAATCTCCTGTACTTGGGGAAATTCTGTGAAACATACAGTGGTAGCCTCTGGCCTCAGACTTCGGGTTCCAAGACAGAGGTGCCACTCCTGGAAGGCTGTTCCTCCACTTGGCAAAACCACTGGAGGCTTCCTCTCATCATGGCTTGGGAGAGACAAGGCCCAGTCTCCAGTCCTGGCAGGACCCAGTGGGGCCCTACCCCAGCCGGCAGGTGTGGTGCATGGTCTCATTCCTCCGTAGTGAGCTCTGCCCTCCAGTCTTTCCTTCAGCTGTCACACCAGCCTTGTTGTCCAAAACCCATTTCTCATAGAAGTCTTTGGCTTAGCTGACAACGGCAATGATACATTTTGATTTAACACTGAGGAAGTCCATCGTGTTCACCCTCTAAGCCAACCAGAAATGATTGTTTATGTTACTAAGGAAGACTCACTGTCTCTCCTGACTGGCGCAGTGGTGCTAGGGGAAGACTCCCACTGCAGCCAGACCCTCATCTGAGTTCCCTTCACTGTAGGCAAGCTGCTCTTCTTATTAATGTTTTTCTCTTGAGTTAGGAAAGGAACATCTATCAAATGCTGAGTTTAATTAAATTTAAATTTAGATTTGAGCTTCTTAGAACATTTTTGAAAGTTACATGTTTTAACTATGGTAGCAAAGAGACCAGCAAAACTGACAGTCCTCTGTGTCTCTGTCATATGAGAGAATGAACGACTTGCGTATCCAAAAGGTTTGGTGGTGCCCTCCTGGTGGCCGATGAGTGCCAGCATCTGAGAGTGGTGCTGGGCTCTGTGGCGCCCAGCGCAGGCCTCGCTGTGTGGCCCGCCCCCTCAAAAGGCGGCTCCTTCCTGTCCTGGACGGCCCCAGTGCAGAAGTCTTTCTTGTTGTGAACCACAGCTTGTCTCCATTCAACTTGGTTTTCCATCTCAGGTTGGTCCTTTCGAAAACCAAGGTCTTTGGGGCCCAGTGAAGCCCCAGTTTTGGGCTAGTTTGGCTGCACATTAAATACCTGGGAAGCAACTCTGATTTTCCCCGTGGACTTCCCATTAGAGCTCTGGAAAATATCTGGGAGTCCAGCCTCTGTTAGACTGAATTGAAATATTTTGAGCAAAACGGACAAAGGTCACCCTTGGCATGGGTGTGCTGGCTGAGTGAGACGAGAAGCTGGGCCTGTGGACTGTGTTGCTCAGCGGCTCGCAGGACTCCCAGCCCATGAAGGACTCTTGCAGGTCTGCATGGTGCCTTCATTTGTCGGGGGTTCAGTGTCTCACAGACTTCACCCATGTTGTCTTCTTTCCACCATGAACTGGAATTGGAGACATTACATTTTGCCGTCCAATTTTTCTGTGTGGTATTGTATGTTGGTATTACAGCAGTACTATAAAGTCAAGATTCCATACAATTAATCTACTTAGCATAAAAATATCTGTGTAGACTTCCGGCCAAGATGGAGGCATAGGTAGACACACTGTGCCTCCTCGCACAACCAAAAGAAGGACAACAACAAATTTTAAAACCAAAAACAACCAGAACTGACAGAAAATTGAACCGTATGGAAGTCTGACAACCAAGAAATTAAGAAACATACATCCAGACCGGTAGGAGGGGTGGAGAGGACTCGTGCAGCGGGGCGGTGGCTGGCGGATCCGGGAAAGGTGCGGCTGGCCGGGAGAGGTGGCGGCTGCGGACCAGGAGTCCCACTCCCTCGTGAGGATAAACCGGGAGGAACAACTGGGGAGCGAGACAGACCCTGCAACCCAGAGCTCTGGCTTGGGGAAATAAAGCCTCAAAGCCTCTGATTGAAAACTCCTGTGGGGGTGGAGGCGGTGGCAACGGGAGAAACTCCCAGCCTCACAGGAGAGCTCGTCGGAGAGACCCACAGGGTCCTAGAGTGTACATAAGCCCTCCCACTGGGGATCAGCGCCAGAACCCGCACCAGAAGGGCCCAATTTGACTGTGGGTAGTGCGGAAAGTGACTGAACACCAGCAGAGAGCGGAGCAACCACCATTGTTCCCTCTCGGTCCCCTCCCCCACAAACAGCGTCACAACGCAGCGACGTGGCTGCCCTGTCCTGGTGAACACCTAAGGCTCCGCCCCTTATACGTAACAGGCGCGCCAAGACAACAAAAATGGCCCAAATGAAAGAACAGATCAAAGCTCCAGAGAAAATAGAACTAAGTGACCAAGAGATTGCCAACCTATCAGATGCACAGTTCAAAACACTGGTGATCAGGATGCTCACAGACGTGGTTGAATTTGGTCACAAATTAGATGAACAAATGAAGGATACAATAAGGGAAATGAAGGATAATGTACAGGGAACCAACAGTGATGGGAAGAAAAACGGGACTCAAACCAATGGTGTGGACCAGAAGAAAGAAAGAAACATTCAAGCACAACACAATGAAGAAACAAGAATTCAAAAAAATGAGGAGAGGCTTAGGAACCTCCAGGATGTCTTGAAACGTTCCAATATCCGAATCATGAGGGTGCCAGAAGGAGAAGAGGAAGAGAAAGAAATGGAAAACTTATTTCAACAAATAACGAAGGAGAATTTTCCTACTTTGGCCAAGGAAATAGACTTCTAGGAAGCTCAGAGAGCCCCAAAGAAATTGGACCCAAGGAGGAACACACCAAGGCACATCATAATTACATTACCCAAGATGAAAGATAAAGAGAGAATCTTAAAAGCAGCAAGAGAAAAGGAGACAGTAACCTACAAAGGAGTGCCCATCAGACTGTCAGCTGATTTCTCCAAAGAAACCTTGCAGGCAAGAAGGGGCTGGCAAGAAGTATTCCAAGTCATGAAAG
>VMDR010004551.1:0-59042 GCA_007922815.1 Macrotus californicus
CCACCTACCCCCCTGATGATAACCGTCCGTGTGATCTCCATTTCTGTGATTCTGTTCCTGTTCTAGTTGTTTGCTTAGTTTGTTTTTGTTTTAGGTTTGGTTGTTAATAACTGTGAGTTTGTTGTCATTTGACTGTTCATATTTTTTATCTTTTTCTTAGATAAGTCCCTTTAACATTTCATATAATAAGAGCTTGGTGATGATGAACTCCTTGAACTTGACTTTACCTGGGAAGCACTTTATCTGCCCTTCCATTCTAAATGATAGCTTTGCTGGAGAGTAATCTTGGATGTAGGTCCTTGCCTTTCATGACTTGGAATACTTCTTTCCAGCCCCGTCTTGCCTGCAAGGTTTCTTTTGAGAAATCAGCTGACAGTCTGATGGGCACTCCTTTGTAGGTAACTGTCTCCCTTTCTCTTGCTGCCTTTAAGATTCTCTCCTTATCTTTCATCTTGGGTGATGTAATTATGATGTGCCTCGATGTGTTCCTCCTTGGGTCCAACTTCTTTGAGACTCTCTGAGCGTCCTGGACTCCCTGGAAGTCTATTTCCTTTGTCAGATTGGGGAAGTTCTCCTGCATTATGTTTTTAATTAAGTTTTCAATTTCTTGCTTTTCCTCTTCTCCTTCTGGCACCCCTATGATTAGTATGAATCACATCATTGATTTGAGTCCCAGTTTCCCTCCCATCACTGTTGGTTCCCTGTACATTTTCCTTCATTTCACTTAGCATAGCCTTCATTTGTTTATCTAATTTGTGACCATATTCAACCAATTCTGTGAGCATCCTGATTACCAGTGTTTTGACCTGTGCATCTGATAGGTTGGTTATCTCTTCGTCACTTAGTTGTATTTTTTTCTGGAGCTTTGATCTGTTCTCACATTTGGACCATTTTTTTTTTTTTTGTCTTGGCACACCTGTTACGTAGTAAGGGACAGAGCCTTAGGTGTTCACCAGGGCGTAGCAACCCACATTGCTGCGTTGTGACGCTGTATGTGGGGGAGGGGTCCGAACGGGAACAGTGCTGCTTGCTCTGCTCTCTGCTGCCTTTCAGTCACTTCCTCTGCTCCCCACAAGCAAATTGGGCCCTTCTGGTGCTGATTCCCGGGTGGATGGGTTTGTGTACTTTCTAGTACCCCAGGGGTCTCTCCAACGAAATGTCCTGTGAAGCTGGGAGTTTCTTCCCCCGCCACTGCCGCAACCCCCACAGGTGTTTTCAGTCACAGGCTTTGAGGCTTTATTTCCCCTTGCTGGAAACCTGAGTTGTGCAGTCTGTCTTGCTCCCCAGTTGTTCCTCCCTGTTTCTCCACATGTGGGTGTGGGACTGCCCAGTCCACAATGTGCCACCTTGCCAGGTCCGCAGGGTCTGCCAGCTGCTGCCTTGTCTTGAGTCCTCTCCACCCAGCTGCTTGTCTCCACCCCTCCTACCGGTCTGGATGAATGTTTCTTCTTTAACTCCTTGGTTGTCGAACTTCCATAGAGTTCAATTTTCTTTTAGTTCTGGTTGTTTATGTTTTGAAATTTGTTGTCCTTCTTTTGGTTGTTTGAGGAGGCACAGTGTGTCTATCTATGCCTCCATCTTGGCTGGAAGTCGAAAGTAAAACCATCTTAATTTCAAAGTTACTACAGACAGAGCTCTTTGGAAAGAGAGATGGTTGGATGTAGGATTTGCTGATGGTGATTTGTGGAAGCTGAAGGGCTAAAATCATGAATCTGATCTTCCAAGATTGAAAGTGCTGGCTTTTTTCATCATGGCAAATAGCTCATTTTGACCCCAAATCAAAAGGGAAAGTGTATTGAAACATTCTTTTAACATTCTCTTTCAGAAAGAAATAAATATCTGGAGAATGAAAGTTATTGATAGTTTGAAATGACAAAAAAAAAAGAAAAAGAAAAAAAGCCACACTACCTGGCAGGGTAGCTCAGTTGTTTAGAGCATTGTTCAATGTGCCAAGGTTGCAAGTTCCATCCTGGGTTGAGGCACAAGAAGCAACCAATAAATGCATAAATAAATGTAACAACAAATCGATCTCTGTTTCAAATCAGTAAATTAAAAAAAAAAGCCATGCTTTCTGCCTTTTGATATTAATGAGTTCTTTTTAAAGGACGCAATTGAAAGAAAGTTTTGTTTGCTTTTTCCTGGAAAAGCTTGAACAAAAGCTGCATTAAAAAAAGATGTTAACTTTCAATGCTAAAAGCCCTGTCTTGGAGGGGTCACCAACATTCTTTTGGAGTCTACTTAGTTATAGCCTAGAAGTAATCATGAGCAACCTCTTCAGCAACATAAATATTTGGTTTTGTAGTAGGTTATTAGTGAATAACGACCCTAATGGTTTTTAGTGCCCCTGCCTAACCTAATCATGGCACCATTTTGCTACTTTTAAACTCTTTTGTGTCCCTGGCCTGGTGGCTCAGTTGGTTGGAACATCCTCCCATACACCAAAGGTGCTGGGTTCAATCTCTGGTCGGGGCATGTATGTGAGGCAATCCATCTATGTTTCTCTGTTGCTCCCCTCCTCTCTCTCTAAAATAAAAATAGCTTCAAGTGAGGATTTAAAAAAAATTATAAACTCTTTGTGGTAAAGAGGAACCAGATATCCTTTGTCCTTGGTTGCAAAGATAAAATATTCTTGTTCTGTGGCTTGTTGCTGTAGTAAAATCAGGTAAGGAGAGTCTGTAGACAGCAGTGGTAGTTTAAAAATATTGTAACTGGTGATTTTCAATTAGATACTTAGAGAAATAAATATTTACTAGGATGACAATAATCCAAAGCAAAGTACTGATAGTTCTTTTGCCGGTTGAAATAAGGAAGATCTCTCTCCTCTCAACTGTATGAACAAAGAGAAGTTCAGGTTGTAGAGTTTTCATAATATTATTAAAACTTTATATTCACATGTTTTAGACATGATGGGTGCTTAAATTCTTTAAAAAATAAATTGATCTCAACTTATGTCCCTTTACAGAATTCTGAGTATCTAAACCCTTGCCTTCTGACTTAATGATACATCGGTTGATAGGGTGTGGCGTGCTTTTGTTTTAGCATCCCTGAAGTGAAACTAAGAAAAAGACGAATGTCTAGATTGCGGTGGGCTAAATTTGTATCTTGGCTTTTGGTTTTTCGGACTCCCTTGTTTTTGGCCCTCTTAGTAATCCAGTACCTCAATCTTTCTTCTCATATATACATGTAGCACCCAAGAGTGAGGTCTTCAGTATTAGCTTTTACAAATCTGAAAATTTCTCTTGAGAGCAAAAACTGTTAGCCGATTTCCACATAATACTACTAGTATATTCCAAGTGTTTGACCCTGCCTAATGACAAAAAAAAAAAAAATCAGATTTGTAATTTCACATTACTGCAGAATCTACAACCATGGTAAGAATATTAGTACACATATGGGCAAAGTATTCTTCATTCAGTCTGCAGACGATGCATGGTTTGCATATGGGTTTTTAAAAAAGATTTTATTTATTTTTAGAGAGAGGAGAAGGGAGGGGAAAAGAGAGAGAGAGAAACATCTACCAGTTTCCTCTCATACACATCCCACCTGAGGACCGAAACCACAACCCAGGCATGTGCCCTGACCAGGAATCGAAAAGGTGAACTTTCACTTCGTGGCACAGTGCCTAACCAACTGAGCCACACTGGATGGGGCTGCGTCTGGGTTTAATAACCCCTTTCGATAATTAGAGGGCCCTACTTCCCATGGCATTAGAATCATTCTTACTTCTGCCCAATGCAAAGTGAAGCTCTGAGATTTAGATATTTAATCATTTGAGCCAAATGCCGTCTCCCCACTTCAAATTTGCCCTCCATTCCCTAAAAAAGTGGGCAATACAGAAGGCAGTGTATGTTTATTTTCCAAGGCTTATTCAAGCAGGTTACAGCTCTCAAGTTATCTGAATATTTGTCTGTTTTCTGATTCAGTAGAGTGTGGGGACCTGGCCAATGTCCCAGTAAGGCAGGAATGAAACAGGAAAGTTATGGTGTTCTCTTAAAGCTATCATCAAGATTAAAAGGCAGGTGAATCTATACTTACCTTGATCAACCTTTTCCTGTTTTCTAGTCAGGTGAATCAAGTCACTGAAAGAGTAAGACAAGAGGCCAGATTTAAGAGGGGACCTTAACCAGAGCAAGGACCAGAATGTGTTTTCTCCTATATCCATCTTAGGTATGTCATTTGGGCCAAAGTTATACAGTCTGTCAGGAGAAAAGAAAAAGTAATTTTCCAGTGCAAGTCTGTACTGCTGAACGGAGAACTTTATACTAAAATGAAGGGCCTGCTTCTATTCCGCCTCTTTGACTTTAGCTAAAGGATGTCACCTCATTATTCCTTTTCTGTTGCACACTCCAGAGTCAGGAGGATAATAATGCCATAAATACCTCTCCCTGGCCACAAGATAAGCATTTCTGGACTCTTGGAGAAATCTCACTTTTATAAATTAGAAGATAGATTAAAAATATATTCAAAGAGAATCATAAGTATATGCAAATTAGGGTTCCTGGTAACATCTAAAAAAACCGAGTGAGTGAATAGGAGTAAAGTGTTAAATCTGGTTCTATATTCACAGCTAAGGGGGTTGGACTGTGTACTAAAATTAACTAGTGTCCAGTGCAATTGTGCAGACCATCAGCTATTGTATGCAAACATTGAATTTCAACCATTTTCCTTTTTTTTTTTAACAAAGGGAAAAAATCTTCATGGAAAATGACACTTTTAAGTACCAAGTCCATTGCTTGGGCATATTCTATGATAACATTAGGAACTGAAATGCTAAATTCAGTCTTCAGTTTCTACTGTGTGAGGTTTTTCTACATCTGTGTAAGATTTCAGAAGTAGCCTTTTACCAGGCCCTGACAAGACAGAGCCCTTCCTGTCCCTTCATCTAGGACAACCTCTGTTCCTCACAGTTGCTCATTACTGTGATTCTCCAAAGAGTTTATTTCTCACCTAGCTGAAAGATATTCTAGGTCAAGGTTATCCATGTCCAAGTTCCTTTGTGTGAGGGCAGAGAGATTTGTAAAGGACTGCCGTTTAAGACATAAAAGCTGTAGAGTTTAAAGGATATGCTTTGGCTATCTGGAAAATTCACTCATGTGGAAAAATTATACAATCACTGTTAAGATATTCTATGTCTTGGAAAGTCCCATGGTATTCACAAATTGCATTGTAACACGGTTCATGGTCTTAGATAGCAACAATAATATTTTAACCTTTTTTAATGAAATTATGTGAAACTAGACCATGGTGTATGCTTTCCATCTGCCTTGGCTGAAACCTGCTCTGTCACTTATTAGCTTGGCAAGTTGCCTAGCTTGTCTGGCCCTCAGTTTCCTCTTTTGTAAAGTAGAAATAATAATTGTACCTGCTTCTTAGGATTGTTTTAAGGGTTTAATAAAATAATTCATGTAAACACTGGCACAATGATACCTAAACACAAAGTGAATGCACCCTGGCTTTCTGAGTGGTATTAGCAGTTATTATTATTATTCTGTCAGCAGGCACACCCCCTGTGAGTTTTTATAGTAATAAGCTTTCTTTAATGATCAGCTTTGGTTTTTTCACATTAAGTCAACATCCAGGGGTCCTTTTCATTGGTATGAATTACATTAAAATAATACTATAGTTTTTTTCCTTCTAGATAATTTTAATGACCTGCAGCACTCTTAATGGCCTGACTGCATATTTCCACAATAACATGAAGGCCGACTGCTGTTCCAGTCACAGTTGTATTTTGTGTGGTGCTGCTTTATGTGCAATAGCCTTCCTGCTTCCTTGGTTCCCTTGGGAATACTATCACAAAGGTGACTGGCTCAGTGGACTTCACCTGGTGGTGTTATGTGCTTTTGATAGCATGCTTACTTTTGTTCAGCAAGCCCTGTGCACTGTTTGTTGAGATTTTCACTAGACACAAAAGTCGGCTTCAGTTTGTTAAAATTAACCAAGTGGCCACACTGGTAGGATCTACCAGCATCCTTGTCTGTGGCCTCATCTGATAACATGGAAATTTTGCTCAATATTTAGGCCATAGCTGTTGTCCTTGCCATCTCCGCAGTTGCCAGCCTTTATTCTGCCATGTACCACATGCGTCGCTTTGAACCTAAAGGAAGCCCCAAGAAAAACCTTTTCCGAGAAAGAGAACTGTAGCCCCTCCTAGATATCTGTTGTCTCACTGAAGAGACAAATTCTGACCCAGAGGAACTTTTGCCTCTTTCTGATAATGAATTTCTTCCATGTCTCTCATTAAACCTTCTTCAGTAACTTCATGATGATCTTTGTAGAGGATTTCATTCCCAAGGAGGTTCTGCCTCTTTCATGAGGAATGTCATGTTTGGGGCAGGCTTTGTCTGCCCACCGGGATGTGATGGTTCTTCACATAGCTTCTTGCAGGGATTGAAGATTTAACTCTTAACCTGGCTGAGGAAATGAAGACCCTGACTATATCAGTAGTTTGAAAAAAAATGAAATCATTTATTAAGAAACAAACATTCAGAGCCCTAGATATTATACAAGATTCAGCAAAAAAATAATGGAAATAAGAAATGAAGGGGAAAAAGTGAGAGCTGAGCAATGTGATATTTTAAACACCTGAGCTTTTGAGTTTTGTACCCTTGAGCGTTCTCACTGAAGCCTCAGCAGAGCTATGGAAGAAAATAAGTGGCTTTCTGTGAGTGTGTAGTTTTGCTTTGCCCTGGCATTTAAGATTCTTATGACCTTTACCATGAAGAAGAGTTATTCAAGAATTCTTAAAGCCAGGTTTCCAAAACACTTGACTCAAAGACTGAGTCCTGGAATTTTAGAGTGCTATTAAAATTCCTTGGTCATTACCATTATGGTGGATGATGTGCCCGCCTTCAAAAGTTATATCAGCCTGCTGTTTATTACACTGAGAAGAGGTGAATCAGAATACTCCTCTTAACCTAAGAATATCCTCCATGTTATTACTTAACCTACCCATGATATGGGTTTTTATACTTTCATCATTAAATAAGTACAATCTGTTATATGTACTCTTCAGAATAAGTCATTCAAGATAGACGAGTTTTTACTGTTTATTCAAAAATATTTAAACCCTGTGGGATAGAACTATTTCTAAAATATAAGTGTTATCACACTTTCTTAGGCAAAGTGTATAGGACAGAATTTGTCTTTCTGCCATTAGCTCAGACCCTTTAGTGTAGTGTGCTTATCGTATATACCTTAATAGTGATCACACTCATGTAATGAGTGCTTACTATGTGCCAAGTGCATTGTACATGTAATCTCAAGTAATACTCAAACCACCTTTGAAGGAAAGACTCTTCTATCTAATCATTATAGGTGAGAAAAGGAGGCTCTGCCTTCAGAGCTGTGTACTTTAAGATGCTGTCTCTCAAGTACTGTCTTCACATGGTTGATTTCAGAGTATACCAAGTAGAATATCCTTTTTGGCTTCACAGAGTATTCCAAGTAGAATATCAGTTTCAACTTAGCTGCATAGTCCCAGGTACAGTGCATGTGTAAGAAGGTGATGCTCTCACTTCAAGGCAGTTTGAGGGTTGTCAAGCTATTTGCTTCTATGTTCAATGAACCAGAGTGGAAGCTGTTTGAGCTCCAGTCTCTACCCAGTTCCAGGATATCTACATCTTCCCACTTTTTAATCACTACTGGCCTATAGCATTTTCTCTTCTCCAGGCAACAAAAAGTTTGTTAAAGTCATATATAAAAGCATTAAAAAAAACAATAGATAGATTTTTAAAATAGCTTCATTGAGATATAATTTACATGCTATACAATTCACCCATTTAAAGTGTGCAATTCAGTGGTTTTTAGTATACTGAATATGCGTGCAATCGTCACTACACTCAATTTTAAAACATTTTAATCACCTAAAAATAATACCACACCCTTTAACTCTTGCCCGGCTATTTGCCTATCCCCTCCCTCAGCTCTAAGCAATCATTTCTACTTTCTCTCTTTATAGAATTCCCTATTTTGGACTTAAATATGAGTGGAATCATATAAAGGTGTCTTTTTGTGACTGGCTTCTTTCACTTAAACAATGTGTTAAAGGTTCACCCACGTTCCAACACGTGTCAGCACTTTGCTCCTTTCACAGCCGAATAATCACCCCCTGCGTGGATGTGTGCACCTTGTTTATCCATTCATCAGTGGATGAACATTGGGGTTGTTAGCACATGTTGGCTATTCAGGAATAATGCTGCTGTGAACCTGAACATACAAGTTTTTGCATGGACATATATTTTATTTCTTTTGGGTGTGTACCTAGGAGTGTAGTATCTGTGTCATATGGTAAATGTTTCACATTTTGAGACAGACTATTTTCCAAAGCGGCTGCACCATTGTACATTCCCACCAATAAGGACAAAGATTCCAGTTTCTCCAAATCTTTACCAACACTTGCTATTATCTCTCTTTTTGATTTTAGGCATTCTTATGTGTATAAATAGCATCTCATTGTGGTTTTGATTTGCATTTCCTTGATGATTAGTGATGTTGTTGAGCATCTTTTCTTATGTTATTGGCCATTTGTATATGCTCTTTGGAGAAATATCTATTCATCACATTTGTCCAGTTTTAATTAGGTTGTCTTTTTATTGTTCACTTGTAATAATTCTTTGCATATTTTTGATATGATTTGTTATCAGATATATTATTGGCATTTTTTCTCTATTCTGTGGGCTGTCTTTTCACTTTTATAATAATATTGGAAAGTGTGAGCCCTACTACTTTGTTCTTGTTTTTCAAGATTGTTTTGGCTATTCTGGATCCCTCACATTTCCATGTGCATTTCAGAATTATCTTGTCAATGTCTACAAAGATGACAGCCAGGATACTGATAGGGAGTGCGCTGAATCTGTACGCCACTTGGGGATAGTACTGCTATTTAATAGGTTATAGAAACTCCCATGTCATGTATAAATCTACTTTTTAAAAATAATTGTGTTGGGGGTAAATTTTATCAGTATTCCATAATTGGATTTTACTGAAAGATCTGAGGCTATTTCCAGTAGTTTTCTATTACACACAATGCTGACAGGTTTTGTAAAAAAAAAAAAAAAGATTTTATTTATTTATTTTTAGAGAGATGGGAAGGGAGAGAGAAAAAGAAGGAGAGAAACATCGATCAGTTGTCTGTCATACATGCCCTGCCTGGGATCTGAACCTGCAACCCAGGCATGTGTCCTGACTGGGAATTGAACTGGTGACCTTTCACTTTGCAGGATGACACCCAGCCAACTGAGCCTCACTGGTCAGCGCAATGCTGACAGTTTTAATACAGACTTCTGGTCTTATTTTTCATGCTTTATTAAATACTTGGAAAAAATGTTAGAGTGAAAATAGGTGGTTATTTTTTGGTTATAGTTTTATTGATGTATGATTGATCCTTAGTAAACTGCACGTATTTAACTGTATAAGTTGGTACATTTTGACGTATGTGTTCACCATGAAGCCACTACCACAATGAAGACAGTTAACTGATCCATAACTCCTCAGAGTCTCTTTGTACCTCTTTGTAATTCCCTCTATAGCCTTTTTCCAACCTCCCTCAGCCCCAAGTAACCACTGACCTGCTTTCTGTCACTATAGTTTGCATTTTCTAGATTTCTGTATAAATGAAATAATACAGTATGTAATATCTTTTCATCTGGATCCTTTCAGTTGTGCTATTGTGGGTATCCATGTTACATTCCTTGTTATTTCTGAGTAGTATGTCATTGTATGGTCATAACACAATTTGCTATCTATTCACTTTGAGATGGACGTTTGGATTGTTTCCAGCTTCATAGCTATCGCAAAGAAAGGTGCTATGGACATTTGTGTTTTTGTAGGACATATGCTTTCCTTAGGTAAATGCCTAAGAATGGGATGGCTGGATTGCATGGTAGGTGTATGTTTAACTTTTAAAGATGATGCCAAATTGTTTTCCAAAGTGGTTGAGCCATTTTACATGCCTACCATTAGTGTGTGTGTCCCGGTTGCTCCACGTTCTCACCAGTGCTTATGATCAGCCTTTTTAGTCTGAGCATACTAGTAGATGTGAAGAGGTAGTATTTGACTGTGGTTTCGATTTGCATTTTCCTGGTGATGACTAATGATGTTGAACATCTTTTCATGTGCTTATTTGCCATCCATATATTTTTTTGTGAATTATTTGTTCAAATCTTTTGACAATTTTTTTCACTGAGTTGTACATCCTCATATTTTTGAATTGTAAGAATTCTTTATATATTGTAGATACCAGGCCTTTGTTGGTTGTATATTCAGCAAATATTTCCCCCCAGTCTCTCTTGGCTATTAAATTTTCAGGGAAGGATGGCCAAAAGATCTCAACCATCCTTTTTCTTAAGCCCTCTGTGAACATACAGATAGCGATTTATCTCAATGAAAAAATCATTGTAAAATAGAAATTTAAAGTGGCTTGAAGTTTATTTTTAATTTCTAGAGAAGTGGCACTTGTATAAATTACTGGGTAAAAAATAACATGGAATATGTTGTTAATGTTATGTAATTGGCTAAGTCACTCTAACTGTTGGTGACAGTAATGAAGGGTAAGCACTGCATTTTCATTTTCTCAGGCTGTCTTCTCAGTGGCTTTCCTTTGGAGGAGCTGAGTAAACGAAAGGAGAAAAAATTAACAGTGCTCTAATAACTGTTTCAGTACATTTGTGACTCTTCCACGTCCCACTCTCCTCAGAGAGGCAGACTAGTACGCGGGTCAAGAGCACGGGGCCTGCTGGAGAGGGAGGAGCCTGGCTCCCCTCTCACTAGCTGGGAGTCCTTGGGTAAGTTACTCAACCTCTCTGCGCCTTAGTTTCCTCATCTATAAAATGAGAATAAAAGCAGTGCCTAACTAGTGGAATTACGATGATGATTACATGAATTAAAACTTATAAAAAGTACCCAGAACGATTCCTGGCACAAAATAAACACTCTAGCAGTGTCGCCCTTGCTGTTACGAGTCAGCGCAGCAGACGTCGGTCAGACTCAGTGCGCACACGTAGCTGCCTCTGCCTGTCTTGATTCAGGCTTATTTGGCATAAGCTGCCCGACATTTACTCTAAAACACTGTTCACAAAGCCCTCGCAGTGAGCATGAACGGAGAGCCAAAATCGTGTTTGTAGAAGGCTTCATTTTAGGAAAAGGAAAGGCAGTCTCTTTCATGATTTTTGTTAGATTATTCATCATTTGTTCTTATCTTTTTACATATGGGACACAGAACTAATAGCTAACAATTATCAAGTGCCTTATATGTGAGTGTGTGGTAGATGAGAGGGCGCACTTACGTGCGACCGGGAGATACGGAGAGAATGACTCTTAGGTGAAGTGGTTTGAACACACAGCTGATAACATGGCGAAGCTGGCATTCGAACTTAGGGACGTCTGATTCCAAAACCTTTTTTCACTCTGCCCCATATTTCTTGCATGATTAACTTCTTGTATTGCTTATTTATGTGTTAGAGATTGAGAGCGAGGAGCTCCACCTCAATGTGTGAATGTGTAACTGCACAATCGTATTACACGTCAAGGGGACGTGCTGGGGTGTTTCGCGTGCGCCCTCCCACAAAACTCCGAGAAGTGCCTTGGCCTGCACGGCCACCGAGCCATCGTTTTTAGGGTCCAGAAAAGGGGCGCTTGCTCTTTGAAAAGGAAGAAGGCAGGCAAAAAGTCGCTCAGGCAGGAAAGCCCTGGTGCGTGTTCAAGAACATCTGTATTCTAGTTACATCGTTCAGAATTCCCTTCTAATTGTAATATATGTACGTTTGGCTAGAGAAAGCTTACCAGGGCTAAACAATGCAGCTTTTACTGAAAACAGAGGATGTTCTAATCTTTGTCAACAATGCACACACATGTGTACTCAGCATACACTTTGCAGTCTAGAACATGAACTTTTTCACTGGTGGCAAGAAATGTGGAAAAAATGTGTCTGAGCTCTCAAAACAAGTCTATTAGAATTATGAAAACATGTAAGATCAGGCCAGCAGCAAAACCAGAAGAAATATACATGGAACCGTAAACTGTTGATTATCTCTGGTGCTTGATTTTAGGGTAAAAGGTGCGTTTTGGACTTATAGTATACTAATGAGAATAGTGAAATATTTGTTCATTTGTTCAACAAGTGTTTGTTTTATCTCCTGTGTGCTAGGTGGATTCTGAATTTTTATCTCAAATTTAAAACCTGGATTATTTTAGATTTGAGTTGGACCTTTCACATTACCATAGAGCAATGCTTTCATGTGGTCAGTTTTAATAAAATCTCTTCATGTCAGTGTGAAAATGAAAATGTCGGAAACCATGGGAAATAATAGCTATTTTTTGTTATTTATAGGTTATTTTCACCCCTAGTCAGTTTTTATGGATAACAGCATTTCTAACCATAATAGACAGTATTAGCTTTGTGTTTCAACTGATGTTATCACTCAGAAGCAATTTTATTTTTTTGCTGAGAACATTTACTTTGTCATCAGCAAGAGTGAGCATGAATCATGGGGCTCCATTCTACCATGATGTCAGCATGTTCCCATTCCAGTGCCCTGTACTTACGAGCCAGTCCTGGCTGAAGAGGTTCGGTTACTATAAAATTATCTTAATGTCTTTCTACCTGGAAGGGGCAGCCTCTGTTGTTTTGTTACTTCTGGGACACTGATACTAGTACTTTTTGGCTGTTTATCTCACTGTTATCATGTAAGTAAATGATAGCACCATCAGCCCCAAACTCACACCAGGCCTTACCACCCACCCTTTCAAGCACTGAAGCCTCTTCAGTCTGAACTGTGTTTACTGTTTGTTTCTAGCAGAGTCGGGCACCTTTCTGCCTGATCATTTGAATGTTAACAGCTGTTTTGAAGAGATTTGTTACACTAGACTTTGTAGTAAAATTAAGTGCATCATTAACCTGTTGAAGTGCATCATTTCATTAAATGCTGCTACCAGATGAGGGTCTTGCCTCTAAAACATGTTCTTTCCCCCATTGGCCCTCTTGGGAAATGGCTCTGCCATCTATTTATTTGCCCAAGTCAGACACTGTGAAGTGTCTTTGCCTTCTCTTTCTTCTTTGTCCCCTACATCCAATATGCTACCAATTATCAGGAGTTTTGTCTCCCTAATATGCTTTGGGTCCATCCCTTCTCTGTTCTCATTGCCATTCCTTTAGCTCGGTCCTCTGCATCTCTTCCATGGACTACTATGGCTTCCAACGTGGTCCCTTGCCTCTTGTCCCCAGTCCCTCTGACCTCTTCTTCCATATTGCTTTAAAAATAACATGTCGTTCCTTTGCCTAACAATCTTAAGTGGCTTCTCATTGCTTTCAGGACAGATTCCAAATGATGACCTGTGAGGTCCTCTGTTATGTTGACACTATTCACCTCTTCACCCTCATTTCTTATTATTCCTATTATTCCATTTCATATTATTTCCTGTTATTCACACTGTACTCGGTACCTTACAGAAATACTTAGTAGTTTTTGGTTCAAACACCTCCAAGTTTGACCTGCAATATTCTGTGTCTGCAAAGTTTGTGAGTGTTTCTTGCCCTGCTTTCTCCTAGTGTTTGCTTAGGCTGTGTGCAGCTCAGGGCTATTCTTCTCTGGAAAGGCTTCTTTGACTTTCTTGTCTGGATCAGGTGTCTCTCCTCCATGAACCCTGTGCCCTCTGCTTGTCTCTGCTGCAGTGTTTACCCTTGCCTGTAGCTGTCTGTGGCCTGCGTTGGACTGAGGTTGTTGTGAATAGGGCCTGGTTTCTCAGTTTCTGCAAATAGTTAGTCCTTAAAAAATGTGTTCTGGGACCCTGGCTGGTGTGGCTCAGTTGGTGGAGCATTGTCTTGTAAACTGGAATGTTGCAGGTTCGATTCCCAGTCAGGACACATAACGAGGTTGCAGGTTCAGTTCCCGGT
Source organism: Macrotus californicus (assembly GCA_007922815.1). Taxonomy (NCBI): domain Eukaryota; kingdom Metazoa; phylum Chordata; class Mammalia; order Chiroptera; family Phyllostomidae; genus Macrotus; species Macrotus californicus. The sequence goes on from VMDR010004551.1 coordinate 13,892, forward strand.
TAGGGTGGGGTTGAGAGGCAACTGATTGATGTTTCTCTCTCACATGGATGTTTCTCTCCCTCTCTGTCTTTTGGGTGAATAAATTAAGAAGTTCTACTCCAGGTCCCTGCTAGAATAATTTGAGAATATTTTCATAAAGATTTATTTGTATTTAAAACAAGTTAATAGTGGAGAGTGTAGCAATTAGCTCAAAGGATTGGGTCTCTGTCAAACTTCAAGACATTAGAGCCCCACATAGATAACAATTTTATGAGTCTATAATAGTGGTCCTGGCTATCTCAAATTTAAAATGACATTTTTATAGTAATTTTTAGAATGAAAATGTTTTGCTTTTTAAAAAACTTAAACTATCTCCCCATTGTCATTATCCTACCATAATTGAAATACATAACCTTTTACAGTTTTTAATTTATCCTTTGCTAAATGTCCAGAGAAAATGTCATATGGCATTTGTCTTTCTCTGACTGGCTTATTTCACTTAGCATACTACTCTCCAGGTCCATCTATGCTGTTGCAAAAGGTAAGATTTTCTTCTTTTTTTATGGCCATATGATCTCACTTATGTGGAATATAATAAATAAACAAAACTGATAAACAAAATAGAAACAGAGGCATGGACACAAGAAATCAAGGTGCCACAGGAGAGGGGAAAACTGGGTGAAAGAAGGTAAAGGGATTACCTGAAGAATATATGTAAGTAACCCACAGACACAGACAACAGTGTGTTGATGGCCACAGGGAGTGGGAGTGGGGACTGGGTGGAGTGGGAAAAAGAGGGACATCTGTAACTGTGTCAAAAATAAAAATAAAGTTAAAAAAATTAAAAAATGTCAGATGAATTTCCCTGGCATGTTTTGTTCTTTAGAATATGTCCATAATTTAAGCAGATTAAATGAGCAAATAGTCATCTGGCAACGAGGACAAAGCATAAAATCCATTTTTACAATCCCAAGGAATACTAATTATTTCATTTTTTAAAAAAATTATATATTCACTTCCAGTCAAGATAGCGGCGTAGGCAGACACGGCTCGCCTCTTTGCACAACCACATCGATATTACAACTAAAATGTAGAGCAACCATCACTCAGAACCGTCAGAAATTGAGTTGAATGGAAGTCTGAGAACTACAGAATTAAGGAAACTACATCCAACCATCCTGACTGAGCCAGCAAGCTGATGCCATATTGGAAACTCCATCAACCTGGCTAACACTGTTGGACTTGCTTTCGAGATGTCCAGAGACTTCACCCTACCCAACTTATGGGCCCAACCAAGCTGCTTTTCCATATGAATGATATGAATGGATAGTCTTGGCTCATTTTTCACAACTTCCTAAATCTTATCAAATGAGCAACAGCCAGACTCAGTGAGCCCCAAGCCCAGCACTAGATGCAGGCAGCCTAGGTTCATGGCTTGGCTTTGCCTGGGATTCTCCAAGCCCAGCACAAGTAGCAGCCATCTCAGATTGCTTTATAGCTCAGGCAGGGTGGCCCTAAGCAAAACATAGGTGGGGTCATAACCTTGGCCTGCACCTCCTGGGAAACTCCAGGACCTGCACACCCAGTGGACAGCTACAGACCATTTCGGAGCACCGCCACCATACCCCTGCACAGCTGATTCTGTACGGAGGGTGGAGGTTGGTGGTAAGTGGTCACAGCCAATCCTTGCAGCTGACTGGCCTGAGTAAATCCCTCCCATTGATTTGCCAGCAGCAATGAAGGCTCAACTAAAAGATGAGGGTGTATCAGCCTATACGAAGGGTGCATCTTAAGTATCCAACTTGGGTGATAGGTAAAAGGATAGCGTCAGCCCCATTTGCTCTTGTGGCACCATTTGCCGAGCAGGCCTATGACCTTGTTAAACATGACTGCCATTTTACTCTTCTGAGCTTGTGTCCCCAGGACTGGAAATTACTGGGAAGCAAGAACAGAACTAACTGCTCCTTGTAGCCACAGGCAGAAGATAACGTTGGAACAAATGGCAGCCTCCTGTTAGCAGTGCCCCAAGAGCTCAGGGGCCATACAACAGCAATCCCCCACCCTTTTTTAACCCAATTATAATCCAATAAAAGCTCAAAGCCCCTCAGTGCAAGTGTATCTCTCGACACCATGCCCCTCTCATATCTTGGAAAGTGAATAAAAACTTTATTCTCTTTGTGAATTCTCTCACAGCCCACATCTTGGATGACCCTAACAATAGGGAAGGCTGTGCCACTGGACCCCACAGGACACCTACTACATTAGGCCACACTACCAAGACACAGAGCCAAAGCAGTTCTACCTAACACATAAACAAACACAGAAAGGCTGCCAAATGTGGAGAAAAAGAAACAAGGCCCTGATGAAAGAACAGATCAAAAGTCCAGAAAAAGAACTAAACAAAATGGAGATGAGATAGTCTATCAGATGCAGAGTTCAAAACACTGGTTATAAGGATTCTCAAGGAGCTTAGTGAGGACCTCAGCAACATAAAAAAGATCCAGTCAGAAATGAAGGATACACTAATTGAAATAAGGAACAATTTACAGGGAAAGAGTAGACTGGATGAAGCTGAGAATCAAATCAATGATTTGGAACATAATGAAGCAAAAAACAACCAATCAGAACAAGAAGAAAAAAGAATCCAAAATAAATGAGGATTGTATAAGTAGCCTCTGTTACAACTTCAAGTGGTACATTTGCATTGTAGGGGTGCCAGAAGGTGAAGAGAAAGAGCAAGAAAGTAGGAATCGCCTGGAGGGTATTATGCTAAGTGAAGTAATCCAGGCAGTGAACGACAAATACCATATGATCTCACCTATAAGTGGAACCTAATCAAGAAAACAAACAAACGAGCAAAATAGAACCAGAGACACTGAAATTAAGAACAAACTGACAACGTCCAGAGGGGAGGGGGCAAGAGGCATAATGGGGGGAGAGAAGGGGAAGGGTCAAGTCAAGGAACAGGTATAAAGGACCCATGGACAAGAACAATGGGGTGGAGATTGACTGTGGGAGTGGGGGGTGGGAAGAGCAACAGTGGGAAAAATTGGGACCACTGTCATTGAGCAACAATAAAAAATAAATAAATAATGAAAGACAACTTCCCAATAGGGGAAAGAAATAAACATGGAAGTGCAGGAAGCACAGAGTCCCAAACAAGATGGATGCAAGCAGGCCCACACCAAGACACGTCATAATTAAAATGCCAAAGCTTAAAGATAAAGAGAGAATTTTTTTTATTGTTGTTCAAGTACAGTTCTCTCCTTTCCCCCCTCACTCCCCATCACCTCAGCCAACCCCACCTTCCATCCCTGATTTCACCCCACCTTGGTTTTGTCCATGTGTCCTTTATAGTTGTTCCTGAAAACCCTTCCTCTTCCCTCCCCCCCTCATTTTCCCCTCCAACCTCCCCTCTGGTTACTGTCAGTTTGTTCTTAATTTTAATGTCTTCTGGTTATATTTTGTTTTGTTGATTAGATTCCACTTATAGGTGAGATCATATGGTATTTGTTTTTCGCCACCTGGCTCATTTCACTTAGCACCAGTCAGAATGGCCATCATAAACAAATCAACAAACAACAAGTGTTGGAGAGGATGTGGAGAAAAGGGAACCCTAGTGCACTGTTGGTGGGATTGCAGACTGGTGTATCCACTGTGGAAAACACTATGGAATTTCCTCAGAAAACTAAAAATGGAATTGCCTTTTGACCTGGCAATACCACTACTGGAATTATATCCTAAAGAGAGAATCTTAAAAGCAGCAAGAGAAAAGAAGTTATTTACCTACAGGGGAATCCCCATAAGATTGTCAGCTGATTTCTCAAAAGAAACTTTGCAGGCTAGAATGGGTTGGCAAGAAATACTGAAAGTCATGAAAAAGCAGGGACCTAAAGCCAAGATTGCTCTACCCAGCAAAGCCATCATTTAAGTGACTCCCAGATAAAGTGCTTCCCAGACAAGAAAAAGCTAAAGGAGTTCATCATCACCAAACCATTATTATATGAAATGTTATAGGAACTAATTTAAGAAAAAGAAGATCAAAACTATGAACAATAAAATGGCAATAAATACTAATCTATCAACAATTGAATCAAAATCAAACTAAGCAAACAAGAATAGAGACAGGATCATGGATACAAAGAGTGTTTTGATGGTTGCCAGATGGGAGTGGGGAATGGGGGAATGGGTGAAGAGGTGAGGGGATTAAGAGTACAAATTGGTTGTTACAGAGTAGCCATGGGGATGTAAAGTACAGTATAGGAAATAGAGTAGCCAAAGAACTTATACCCATGACACATGGACATGAACAGTGGTCCTGCCCAATTGGCCTGAGGGAATGGAGGCGTGCTGCGTCAAGGGGCGGCAAAGGGGGGGAAATCAGGACAACTGTAATAGCATAATCAATAAAATATCATTTAAAGAATTATATATTCATTGATATATATTATTCAGGGGGAATAGAAGTATGTGCCTACTATATCTTTTATAATATATTATTTCATTTTTCTTTCTTGCAAACCCAGTGTTAACTTTCATTTGATGTTTGTGTTTTAAACAAAATCTGCGCTTCCTAGTTAAAATTTTCATGTGTGTATTTTAAAATTGTTTCTAGGGTGGTTATGCAAGCTTCCTTTTACTTGTTTAACCTGCCACTAGCTGACATGGTTGATGCAGATTTACTGAAGTTCAACCAACAGTGAGTAGTGTATTTATTCAAGTATTAGCTACAAGAAATATTGCATGGAGGTAGGACCTATGAGAGTGTCCATATATCAGTTATATTGCCACTGTAAATCACATATCTCAGAGACGATCATAAGAGCATCACAGGGAATCAGAGAGCAGAACATAATGGGATATTAATAATTGTCTCCCTGCTTATGAAAGGACATGATTTTTTATCCCTCAGGTTCGCACAGCCAACGCTACTATAGGGATAAATCTCAGAAACTAAGGTAATATTTCAGATAGTTTTGTCCTATAACTCCAATATGCACTATTACACTGGATAAAACAAAATGATCTTTCCTTGTGACAATGCAAGAATTAAAATTAAAAATCAAGTTTCTTTTTTACTTGAAAAAGGGGAAGCTGATAAGGGGGGGTTATGTTCTTTGGTGGGTCTGTAAGTGTTTTAGGTCAGCTGTAACATTGACTCGACTGGCAAAAATCTTCTGATGTTGTGCCTGATTTCATGGGTTAGAGAGGCATGTATTTTAAGATGGGCGCATTATTAGCTCTGTAGAAACATTTAGACAAAATGGCCTTTTTATTATTATATTTTACTGGTTATGATATTACAGTTGTCCTGATTTTTCCTCCTTTGCCCTCCTCCGCACAGCAACCACTACTCCTTCGGGCAATCCCCACACCATTGTGCATGTCCATGGGTCATGTATATAAGTTCTGTGGCTATTCCACTTCCTGTGCTGTACTTTACATCCCCATGACTATTCTGTAACTACCCATTTGTACTTGCCAGTTACTTCACCTCTTCAACCATTCCCCTATAACCCTCTCCCATGTGGCAACCATCAAAACCATCTCTGTATCCATAATTCTGTCTTTGTTATTTTTCTTTGCTTTGTATGTTTTTAGATTCAATTGTTGATAGATACGTATTTATTGCCATTTTATTGATCATAGTTTTGATCTTCTCTTTTTCTTAAATAGTCCCTTTAACATTTCATACAACAATGGTTTGTTGATGATGAACTCCTCTAGTTTTCTTTTGTCTGGGAAGCTCTTTATCTGCACTTCGATTCCAAATGATACCTTTGCTGGGTAGAGCAATCTTGGCTGTAAGTCCTTGCTTTTCATGACTGAATATTTCTTGCCAATCCCTTCTAGCCTGCAAAGTTTCTTTTGAGAAATCAGCTAACACTTTATGGGAATTGTCCTATAGGTAACTAACTTCTTTTCTCTTGCTGCTGTTAACATTATTTCTTTATCTTTAAACTTTGGCATTTTAATTATGATGTGTTGTAGAGTGGGCCTCTTTGCATTCATCTTGCTTGGGATACTCTGTGTTTTATAGACTTGCATATCTATTTCTTTCACTAAATTGGGAACATTTTCTTTCGTTATTTTATTTATTTGTTTATTTGTTTATTTAGTTGTTGTTCAATTACAGATGTCTCAGTTGTCCCCCAATTGCTCTCCCCTGCCCTGCCCATGTCTGCTGCCCCAATAGTCAATCAACACCCCATTGGTCCTTGGGTCCTTTATACATGTACCTCGACTTGACCCTTCTCCTTCATTCCCCCATAATTCCCCACTTCCTGCCCCTCTGGTCACTGTCAGTTTGTTCTTTATTTCGATGTCTCTGGTTCTATTACACTCCTTTGTTTGTTTCTTTTAAACATGTTTTTATTGTTGTTCAAGTACAGTTTTCTACTTTTTCCACCTACCACCCCAACCCTCTCCACCTCCCTCCCCTGTTTCCAGCCCCTCTTGTTATTGTGCATGTGTCCTTTATCATTGCCCCTGCAAACCCTTCACCCTTTTCTCCTATACTCCCCTCCCCTCTCCCCTGTGGTCACTGTCAGCCTGTTCTCAATTCCAATGTCTTTGGTTATATTTTGCTTGCTTGTTCATTTTGTTGATTAGGTTCCTGTTAAAGGTGAGATCATATGGTATTTGTCTTTCACCGCCTGGTTTATTTCACTTAGCATAATGCTCTCCAGTTCCATCCATGCTGTTGCAAAGGATAGGAGCTCCTTCTTTCTTTCTGCTGCATAGAATTCCACTGTGTAAATGTACCATAGTTTTTTGATCCATTCATTTACTGATGGGCACTTAGGTTGCTTCCAGCACTTGGCTGTTGTAAGTTGTGCTGCTATGAACATTGGGGTGCATAGGTTATTTTGGATTGGTGTTTCAGGGCTCTTAAGATATAATCCCAGGAGAGGAATTGCTGGGTCAAAAGACAGTTCTGTTTTTAGTCTTCTGAGGAAATTCCATACTGTTTTCCACAGTGGCTACACCAGTCTACAATCCCACCAACAGTGCACTAGGGTTCCCTTTTCTCCACATTCTCTCCAACACTTGTTGTTTGTTGCTTTGTGTATAATGGCCATTCTCAACGGTGTGAAGTGGTATCTCATTGTGGTTTTAATTTGCTTTTCTCTGATAGCTAGCGATACTGAGCATCTTTTCATATGTCTCTGAGTCCTCTGTATGTCCTCCTTGGAGAAGTGTCTGTTCAAGTCCTTTGCCAATTTTTAATTGGGTTGCTTGTTTTCTTAGAGTGGAGTCATGTGAGTTCTTTATATATTTTGGAGATCAAACTCTTGTCTGAGGTATCATTGGCAAATATGTTTTCCCATATGGTTGGTTCCCTTTTCATTTTAATGTTGTTTTCTTTAGTCATGCAGAAGCCATTTATTTTGATGAGATCCCCTTTGTTTTGGAAGTGTTTGTTCTATATCTGTGAAATGTGCCATTGGTACTTTAATATGTATTGTGTTGATTCTATAAATTGCTTTGGGTAGTATGGACATGATGAACACGGTATATGTTTCCGTTTGTTTGTATCTTCCTATATTTCTTTCTCCAGTGTTGTGTAGTTTTCTGAGTACAGGTCTTTTACTCCTTCGTTAGGTTTATTCCCAGGTATTTTATTTTTCTTGTTGCTATATCAAATGAGTGTTTTTCCTGATTTCTGTTTAGAATGTTTAATGGTTGGTATACAGAAATGCCTTTGATTTATGAATATTGACTTTGTATCCTGCTGTTTTGCCAAATTCATTTATTAGGTCGAGCAGTTTTTTGATGGATTCTATAGGATTTTCTATGTACACTATCATGTCATCTGCAAACAATGACAGTTTTGTTTCCTCTTTTTCAATTTGGATGTCTTTTATTTCCTTTTCTTGTCTGATTGCTGTGGCTAGGACTTCCAATACTATGTTGAATAGAAGTGGTGAAAGTGGACATCCTTGTCTTGCTCCTGATCTTAGTGGGAAAGATTTAACTTTTTGCCCATTGAGTATGATATTAGCTGTAGATCTCTCATACATGGCCTTTATTATGTTGAGGAATGCTCCCTCTATTCCCACCTTGCTGAGTGTTTTTATCATAAATGGGTGCTGTACCTTATTAAATGCTTTTTCCACATCTATTGATATGATCATGTGATTTTTGTTTTTACTTTTGTTTATGCGATGTATTACATTTATTGATTTGTGAATATTGTACCATCCTTACATTCCTGGGATGAATCTCACTTGGTCATGGTGTATGATCTTTTTAATGTATTGCTGGATGTGGTTTGCCAATATTTTGTTAAGGATTTTAGCATCTATGTTTATCAGCAATATTGGCCTCAAGTTTTCTTTCTTTGTTGTGTCTTTACCTGGTTTTTGGATTAGGATGATGCTGGCTTCATAAAAAGAGTTTGGGAGTCTTCCATCTTCTTGGATTTTTTGGAATAGTCTGTAAAGGATACGGGTTACCTCTTCCTTAAATGCATTGTAGAATTCTCCTGTGAAACTGTCTGGTCCAGGGCTTTTGTGTGTCGGGAGATTTTTGATTACTGCTTCAATTTCATCAGCCGTTATTGGTCTGTTCAGGCTTTCTGCTTCTTCTTCATTCAGTTGTGGAAGATTATATTTTTCTAGAAATTTGTCTATTTCACCTAGGTTTTCAAATTTCTTGGCATAATTCTTTGTAGTAATTTCTTGCAGTCCTTTGTATATCTGTGGTATCAGTTGTAATCTCTCCTCTCTCATTTCTGATTGTGTTTAGTTGGGTCCTCTCTCATTTTATTTTGATGAGTCTGCTTAAAGGCTTGCCGATTTTGTTTATCATTTCAAAGAACCAGCTCTTGGATTTATTGATCCTTAGAATTGTGCTTTTAGCAAACAAAATACAACCAGAGACATTGAAATGAAGAGCAATCTAACAATGGCCAGAGGGGAGGGGCGAGGGAACAGTTGGGGAAAGGGTTTCCAGGAAACACTATAAAGGACACATGGACATAACCAAGGTGGAGGGTGGGAGCAAGGGAGGGAGGTGGGAATGGCTGGGGTGGGTGGGGGAGTGGTGGAGGGAAAATGCAGACAATTGTAAATGAACAACATAAAATAATAAAATCTTAAAAAAATAAAAATGAAATAAAAATAATGTTTAAATAATTAACACAGCACTATTTATTATATAATCTATATATGAAGTAATGGATTGGCCAAAAAGTCCATTTAGTTTTTTCTGTAAAATAAAAGACATTTTTCATTTTCACCAATAAAAAAAAAAGAATTGTGCTTTTAGTCTCTATGTCATTTAATTCTGCTCTGATCTTGGTTATTTCCTTCCTTATACTTGCTCTGGCTGTCTTTGTTGTTGTTCCTCAAGTTCTTGTAGGTAGAGGGTTAAGTTGTTTATTTGAAATGTTTCTATCTTTTTTAGGTAGGCCAGTATCACTATGAACTTCCCTCTCAGGACTGCCTTCACTGTGTCCCATAAGTTTTCGGTTGTTGTGAGTTCATTTTCATTTGTTTCCAGAAACTTTCTGATTTCTTCTTGATCTCATTCTTGACCCATTCATTGTTTAATAGCATGCTATTCAATCTCCATGAGTTTGACTGTTTTTTAGTTTTTTCCTTGAGATTGGTTTATAGTTTCAGTCCATTGTGGTCAGAGAAAATACTTGATATGATTTCCATGCTCTTGAATTTGTTGAGGCTTCTTTTGTGTCCTATCATTTGGTCTGTCTTTGAAAATGTCCCACGTGCATTTGAAAAGAATGTGTATTTTGCTTCTTTGGGATGAAAGGCTCTATATATATTAGTTAAGTCCATTTCATCTAGGGTATTGTTCAGTGCTACAATATCTTTGTTGATATTTTGTTTGGAAGATCTGTCCATTTTTGACAGTGGGGTGTTGAAATCCCCTATTATAATTGTTTTCTGTCAATATCTTCCTTGAAGTCCTCCAAGATTTTCTTTATGTATTTGGATGCTCCTATGTTGGATGCATATATATTTACAATGTTTATTTATTCTTGGTGGATTCTTCCCTTGAGTGTTATGAAGGGACCTTCTGGGTCTCTTTTCATGGCCCTTTTTGAAGTCTATTTTGCCTGATATGAGTATTGCTACCCCTGCTTTTTTTTCCTGTCCATTTGCTTGGAAAATTTGTTTCCAGCCCTTCCCTTCCAGTCTGTGTAGGTCTTTTGTTCTGAGGTGGGTCTCTTGTAGGCAGCATATGTGTGGGTCATGCTTTCTTATCCATTCATCAATTCTATGTCTTTTGATTGGAGCATTTAATCCATTTACATTTAAGGTTATTATTGATAGGTACTTATTCATTGCTATTTTTTTGTACCTGTGTTCCTCTCTCTCTTAGTCTTTTCCTTCCTTTTCTTAAAGTAGTCCCTTTAGCATCTCTTCCAGAGCTGGTTTGGTGGAGGTGTATTCTTTTAGACTTCTTTTGTCTGGGAAACTCCTTTTTTTGGCCTTCCAATTTAATTGAGAGCTTTGCTGGATAATATAGTCTTGGTTGCAGGTGTTTGGTTTTCATTTCTTGAAATATTTCTTGCCATTCTCTTCTGGCTTGGAGTGTTTCCACTGAGAAGTCAGCTGCTAGCCTTATCTGGGCTCCCTTGTATGCTACTTCCTGTTTCTCCCTTGTTACCTTTAAGATTCTTTGTCTTGGAATTTTGCCATTTTAATTATGATATGTCTTGAAGTGGGTCTCTTTGGGTTCCTCTGGATTGGGACTCTGTGTGTTTCCTAGATTTGTGTGACTTTTTTTCTCATCAAATTAGGGAAATTTTCCATGATTACTTTTACAGACAGGTTTTCTTTCTATCCCTTGCTCTTCTTCTCTTTCTGTTATCCCTATTATATGGATATTATTATGTTTCATGTTGTCTTGCAGGTCCCTTACTACCTGTTCATTCTTTCTGAGTCTCTTTTCCTTTCCTTGCTCTTTCTGGGTGTTTTTTCTACTTTGTCCTCCAGCTCGCTTATTCAATCCTCTGCTTCATCCAACCTGCATGTAATTCCTTCTAGTGTGTTTTTATTTCTGAAATTTTATTGTTCATTTCTTCCTGTTTTTTGTTTATAGTTTCTATTTCCTTTTTCATGCTGATGTAGTTCTCACTCAGTTCCTTGTAGTTAGTTGTCTGTGAGTTCCTTGAGCATCTGTATAATCATTACTTTGAATTCTATATCTGATAGTTTGCTTACCTCCATTTTGTTTAGCTCTTTTAGTGGGGAATCTTCCATTCCTTTGCATGTTCTTTTTTTGTCTCCCCATTTTAGGTGACTCTTTTCGTTTGTTTCTGCACTTCCTGATATTTTGCTTTGCTAGCTGTCTTTGTAGGGTGAACTTCTATGTTAGGAATTGTATGAGGTTCAGTCCTGTGGTCTCTTTGATCTCCTGTCTGGACACTGTAGGTTTGCCCTTTCTTCTGTTTGTGTGGGTTCTCTTGTTGCACTTGAGTTTTTACCTTTTGGTGGTTCCTTTGTGGGTTGTTTTTCTCCTTTAGCAGGTACACTGATGTTCGTAGCTCCCACCTATTCTTGTATGTGATCAGTGACAGAGGGAAGGCAAAATGTATTAAGACAGTGAGAGAGTATTTTATGGGAGTTAAAGTACCAGCAAGTAGAGAAGAGATAGGAGATTCTTTGGATAAGTATGACATTAACTGTGATATTTCACCCAATCAGCCATTAAGGCGAAAGAAAGATAAGACTCTTGTTAGGTTGGGGTGGGTGATTGTGAGCTGAATCCAGAAAACAGAGCACTTGTGTAAGGTTAGATGATGAGATATAGTGAGAGTAAAGTATAGAAAGTAGGAGTAGTATGAAGGAGAATAGAGTTAACCACAATAATAGTAATGCTCAGGATTGAAGTGAAGTGGGCTAAGGTCAGGGAGTGTTGCTGTGTAGTATGTACAGTTGTATAGAACAACAGTTATTTACAATAGTACTGGAACAAAAATAATATGACAAGAAATGTATGATTTGGATAACTGAATAGAAAATACCTGATCAGAGTTGTGTGTTATTAGAACACAGGTGAAGTGAAAGAAGGAAAATTCAAATACAAAAAAGAGAGAATAAGGAAAACTAGTCAAACAATGCAATTAAACAGAGAAATAAAATGAGGAAACTAAACATAAGGAAGAGAAATAAAAAATACTAATAAAAGTGGTAAAATAATGAAAAGATAATAATAATACATATAAACAATAAAACACCAGCTCTATGGCATAGCAAAGTGGCATTTGTCTTAGTTTCTCAGTTTTGGGGGGTTAGCCTTGTGCTCCCCCTTTCGATCTGTCTTTGGGCCCTTCGTAAGTCCTCATCTTATTGTCTCACTTGGGGGAAGAAAAAAAAAATGGAAAAAAAAGAGAGAGGATCCAAAAAGAAAAAAAAAAAGCCTCCTGCTGACTTTAAACTTGTTCAGTGAGTTCTGCTGGTCTTCCCAGATGTCACAGGAAGAGGGGACTGGGCTTCCCTTTTCTCCCTTCTTATGGTTTTTAGAGGATGGGACCAGGTCTGGGTCCCAATTTCCTGGCCTCCTCCAGCCTAGGTCCTCCATGAGCTGCCAGGCTCAAATCAGCCACTCAGTCTCTGGGCACACAGTGTGAATCAATCTCGGGCATGAAGCCCGAGGCAAGCTGGGGGTGTGCAGTTCTGCTCAGCTATTCAGCCTTTTGGGGCTATATTCAGCCTCTGGGTACATAGCTGAAATCTCCCTAGGGGCCTGCCAGCCACTGCTCAGGACTTCCTTACAAAGCAGCTGCCTGCCGTTCTTAACAAGCGCACAGCTTTTCACACAGCCCAACTTTCCAACCAGTCCAGAGACTATCTGAGTCAGGGTCTGACACAGCCCAACTCCTCCCTTCTCCAGATGTCACCTCAATTTCTCTGGTGCCGGTGTCCATAGTCCCAGTGGATGTATACTGCCTGTTAGTGTTTCCCACTTTGTCTCTATTTCCCCCAGCAACTTCTAGCATTTAGGTCTCTCCTGGTGCCAGGCTGCTGTCCCTGCTCTGCTAGGGGAGGGAGCTGGTGATCTAACTCTCCTCTCCGTATCCTGTGGCAGGCGCTGGGCTGGGGGCAGGGCTGGGGGCCATAGCAGCCTTGGTCCCCTCACAGATCCCAGGGACCTTACCATCCCAGCGCAATCTCCTCACCATCTATTTTCCAATGTTCTCTATAATTTTTTGCCTCCAAGCTTCATATAAGCTGGGATTCTGTTGGCTGTTCACTCTGTTCCTCAGAAGATTAGCTAGGTGTTCCAGCTGGGCACAGGGAGAACTGGGTTTGCTCCCACCTACCTCACCGCCATCTCTTCTCTCCTATTTGTTTTCTTGATTAGGATCCACTTATAGATGAGATGGTATTTATCTTTCACTGCCTGGCTTATTTCACTTAGCATAATACTCTCCAGTTGATTTCCACTTTCTTGCTCTTTCTCTTTGCCTTCTGTCACACCTATGATGTGAATGTTGGACCTCTTGAAGTTGTCCCAGATGTTGTCTAACTATCCTCATTTTTTTGGATTCTTTTTTCTTCTTGCTGCTCTGATTGGTTGTTTTTTGCTTCCTTATGTTCCAAATTATTGGTTTGATTCTTTGCTTCAGCCAGTCTAGTGTTGTTTCCCTGTAAATTGTTCTTTATTTCAATTACTGTAGCCTTCATTTCTGACTAGATCTTTGTAATGCTGCTGAGGTCCTCACTAAGCTCCTTGAGCATCCTTATAACCAGTGTTTTGAACTCTGCATCTGATAGATTGCTTATCTCCATTTTGTTTAGTTCTTTTTGTGGAGTTTTGATCTGTTCTTTCATTTAGGCCATGTTTCTTTGTCTCCTCATTTCGGAAGCCTCCCTGCATTTGTTTCTATGTATTAGGTAGAGCTGCTATGACTCTGTGACTTGGTAGTGTGGCCTAGTATAGTAGTTATCCTGTAGGGTCCAGTGGCACAGCCTCTCCTATCACCCAAGCTGGGTACCTGAGGTGCATCCTTTGTGTAGGCTGAGTACAGCCCCTTCTTGTAGTTTAGCCTTTACTACTGTTGGCAGGTCAATGGGAGGGATTTACACTGGCTAGTCAGATCAAGGATTGGCTGTGACCAATGACCACCAACCTCTGCCCTCTGTGGAGAGTCAGCTGTGCTGGGACTGGGTAGTGGTGCTCTGAAAGGGTGTGTAACTGTCCACTGTGTATGTAGGCTCTGGGGTTTCCCAGGAGGTACAGGCCAAGGTCATCCCCTACCTGTGTTTTGCCCAGGGCCACCCTGCCTGAGCTGTAAAGCAATCTGAGATGGCTACCTCTTCTGCTGGGCTTGGAGGATCCCAGGCAAAGCCAAGCTGTGAATCTAAACTGGCTATTGCCAGTGCCAGGCCAGGGGCCATTTAACAAGTTGTACAGGAGCTGGTGGCTAACTGAGGCCAGATATTGTTTGTTTGAGAGGATTTAGGAAGTTGTGAGGCATGAGACAAGAGGAGCCACTGGTATGGAAAAGCAGCTTGGGTGGGCCTGTAAGTTGGGTGGGACTCAGTCTCAGGGGATCTCCAGGGTGGGGCAAACAGTGTTAGCCAGGTCTATGGAGTCTCAGATACGGCACCAGACTGCTGGCTCTGTCACTCTTTGAGGGGAGGGTTTAGAAAAGGGACAATATCCTCTGCCCCCCTTTCTGTCTGGGAGAAAGCTGTCTCCCAGCTCTTGAGTTGATGCCAGACACTTCAGTTTCTCCCTGTGTACCACTGGTGCCTTTCAAGCTGCTGCCCTGGTGCTGGAGCTCAGAGGGTGTGAGTCTGTATAATTCCACATGTGGGTTCTAAGATGAACTGCTTGGGATTCCAGAAGTTTCTTCCACCTACTTAATCCCTGCCAGGTTTAAAGCCAGAATTTATGGGGACTTATCTTCCTGACACTAGAGACTTACTAAGGGGCCTGGTATGGGGTTGGGACTCCTTGTTCCCAAAATATTCCTACCAAATTTAATCCACCAAACATGGGTGTTGGACCAGCCTGTTCCACATCTCCACCCCTCTTACCAGTCTGGATGAATGTGGATCTTTAATTCCATAGTTGTCAGATTTCCATTAAACTCAATTTTTGACAATTTTGAGTGATGGTTGTTCTATAATTTAATTGTAATTTTGATGTGGTTGTATGAGGAGGTGAGCCATATTTACCTATGCCAACATCTTGACCAGAATTCATATAGAAATAACTTTCATTCCACACTTATATTTCCTAATTTTATAAAATATAAGTGTAAGTAAATATTGTAATTATAAAACAAGGGCATCTAACATAAACAGATTTGAAATAAAAAGTGCTGATTTGTGGTAAGAGTACAACTTATGGGAGCAGAAAATCATGGGTCCTCAAGAGTAGCCAGAGAGTCAGGAGCTTGTACATAGTGTGAATTAGAGGAATGAAGAGCATCAGATGATCTGAAGACTCTGTACAGGACCTGCTGTATTGTATTCCCAATTTTTACCACAGTGTCTGACAAATAATGAGCAATCAAAGAATATTGTTGAATCAATAATATCTACCAACAAGGCTGATATGAGCCTTGAATAAGCAATGCATTTGGTAAATTGTGCTCCTCCCTTTCTCTTTGAGACATTTTATTTATTTATACCCAGACACATTCAAAAATCATTTGAGAGTTATATTATGTTTACCAAAGTTACTGCTTGTTAATTTATTTATTTTTACAAAGTGATTTCAGCCAGTCACTTTTCTGGGCACTAGGGGCACAGACATGGTTCTGAACTGTAAGGAACCATCTTGTTCACTATGGTAAATATGACTTAATAACAATCCCCTGAAACAGGATAGAAATTTTATACAGAGGAAATCAAGCAACTGGACTGGCAAATCTTTCCTCCAAGTAAGTTGTGTTTTTTGTTGTTTTTTTTAAAAAGAGCCCTGGCTGGTGTGGCTCAGTGGATTGAGCACCGGCCTCCAAACCAAAAGGTTGCCAGTTCAATTCTGAGTCAGGGCACATGTCAGCATTTTGGGCCAGGGTCCCTGGTTGGGAGTGTGTGAGAGGCAACATATCAATGTCTCTACCTCACTTCAACATTTCTCTCCCTCTACTTCTCCCTCCACTTCTCCCTCCTTTCACCCTCTCTCTAAAAATAAATAAATAAAATCTTTAAAACAAAAAAAGGAGCTCTGGTCAAGATGGTGGCATACATGGACATGGCTTGCCTTGCCATACAACCACATCAAAATTACAACAGGGGTGCGAAACAGCCATCACCCAAAACTGGGAGAAAGCAAGTGAATGGAGGTCTGATGACTACTGAATTAAATAAACCATATTAAAGAAACCATATCCATCCAGATTAGTAGGAGGGGTGGAGATGCAGAATGGGCTGGGCCCACATCCATGTATGGTGGATAAAAATTTGGAAGGGATATCTTGGGAACGAGGAGTCCCACCCCCATACCATCCTCCCAGGAATATAAGTCCCCACAGCCTATGGCTGCAAAAGCCAGTGGGGAATGAGTCAGAGAAACAGACTTTTGGAGTCTCAAGCACTTTCTTGTAAAGAACCCACACATGAACTTACTCAGATTCACTCCTAATGAGCTCCAGCGCCAGGGTAGCAGCTTGAAAGGCACCAGTGGCATACAGGAAAAAACTGATGGGTCTGTCATCAAGGCAAGCAGAGGCCATTGTCCCCTTACTGAACCCTCCCCCACAGAGCCACAGAGCAGGCAGGCTGGTGCAGTATCTGAGACTCCATTGACTTGGCTTACACTGTTTGCCCCACCCTGGAGATCCCCTGAGACTGAGTCCCACCCAACTTACAGGCCCACCCAAGCTGCTTTTCCATACCAGTGGCTCCTCTTGTCTCATGCCTCACAACTTCCTAAATCCTCTCAAACAAACAATATCTGGCCTCAGTTAGCCACCAGCTCCTGTACAACTTGTTAAATGGCCCCTGGCCTGGCACTGGCAATAGCCAGTTTAGATTCACAGCTTGGCTTTGCCTGGGATCCTCCAAGCCCAGCAGAAGAGGTAGCCATCTCAGATTGCTTTACAGCTCAGGCAGGGTGGCCCTGGGCAAAACACAGGTAGGGGATGACCTTGGCCTGTACCTCCTGGGAAACCCCAGAGCCTACATACACAGTGGACAGTTACACACCCTTTCAGAGCACCACTACCCAGTCCCAGCACAGCTGACTCTCCACAGAGGGCAGAGGTTGGTGGTCATTGGTCACAGCCAATCCTTGATCTGACTAGCCAGTGTAAATCCCTCCCATTGACCTGCCAACAGTAGTAAAGGCTAAACTACAAGAAGGGGCTGTACTCAGCCTACACAAAGGATGCACCTCAGGTACCCAGCTTGGGTGATAGGAGAGGCTGTGCCACTGGACCCTACAGGATAACTACTATACTAGGCCACACTACCAAGTCACAGAGTCATAGCAGCTCTACCTAATACATAGAAACAAATGCAGGGAGGCTTCCGAAATGAGGAGACAAAGAAACATGGCCTAAATGAAAGAACAGATCAAAACTCCACAAAAAGAACTAAACAAAATGGAGATAAGCAATCTATCAGATGCAGAGTTCAAAACACTGGTTATAAGGATGCTCAAGGAGCTTAGTGAGGACCTCAGCAGCATTACAAAGATCTAGTCAGAAATGAAGGCTACAGTAATTGAAATAAAGAACAATTTACAGGGAAACAACACTAGACTGGCTGAAGCAAAGAATCAAACCAATAATTTGGAACATAAGGAAGCAAAAAACAACCAATCAGAGCAGCAAGAAGAAAAAAGAATCCAAAAAAATGAGGATAGTTAGACAACATCTGGGACAACTTCAAGAGGTCCAACATTCACATCATAGGTGTGACAGAAGGCAAAGAGAAAGAGCAAGAAAGTGGAAATCAACTGGAGAGTATTATGCTAAGTGAAATAAGCCAGGCAGTGAAAGATAAATACCATCTCATCTATAAGTGGATCCTAATCAAGAAAACAAATAGGAGAGAAGAGATGGCGGTGAGGTAGGTGGGAGCAAACCCAGTTCTCCCTGTGCCCAGCTGGAACACCTAGCTAATCTTCTGAGGAACAGAGTGAACAGCCAACAGAATCCCAGCTTATATGAAGCTTGGAGGCAAAAAATTATAGAGAACATTGGAAAATAGATGGTGAGGAGATTGCGCTGGGATGGTAAGGTCCCTGGGATCTGTGAGGGGACCAAGGCTGCTATGGCCCCCAGCCCTGCCCCCAGCCCAGCGCCTGCCACAGGATACGGAGAGGAGAGTTAGATCACCAGCTCCCTCCCCTAGCAGAGCAGGGACAGCAGCCTGGCACCAGGAGAGACCTAAATGCTAGAAGTTGCTGGGGGAAATAGAGACAAAGTGGGAAACACTAACAGGCAGTATACATCCACTGGGACTATGGACACCGGCACCAGAGAAATTGAGGTGACATCTGGAGAAGGGAGGAGTTGGGCTGTGTCAGACCCTGACTCAGATAGTCTCTGGACTGGTTGGAAAGTTGGGCTGTGTGAAAAGCTGTGCGCTTGTTAAGAACGGCAGGCAGCTGCTTTGTAAGGAAGTCCTGAGCAGTGGCTGGCAGGCCCCTAGGGAGATTTCAGCTATGTACCCAGAGGCTGAATATAGCCCCAAAAGGCTGAATAGCTGAGCAGAACTGCACACCCCCAGCTTGCCTCGGGCTTCATGCCCGAGATTGATTCACACTGTGTGCCCAGAGACTGAGTGGCTGATTTGAGCCTGGCAGCTCATGGAGGACCTAGGCTGGAGGAGGCCAGGAAATTGGGACCCAGACCTGGTCCCATCCTCTAAAAACCATAAGAAGGGAGAAAAGGGAAGCCCAGTCCCCTCTTCCTGTGACATCTGGGAAGACCAGCAGAACTCACTGAACAAGTTTAAAGTCAGCAGGAGGCTTTTTTTTTTTCTTTTTGGATCCTCTCTCTTTTTTTTCCATTTTTTTTTTCTTCCCCCAAGTGAGACAATAAGATGAGGACTTACGAAGGGCCCAAAGACAGATCGAAAGGGGGAGCACAAGGCTAACCCCCCAAAACTGAGAAACTAAGACAAATGCCACTTTGCTATGCCATAGAGCTGGTGTTTTATTGTTTATATGTATTATTATTATCTTTTCATTATTTTACCACTTTTATTAGTATTTTTTATTTCTCTTCCTTATGTTTAGTTTCCTCATTTTATTTCTCTGTTTAATTGCATTGTTTGACTAGTTTTCCTTATTCTCTCTTTTTTGTATTTGAATTTTCCTTCTTTCACTTCACCTGTGTTCTAATAACACACAACTCTGATCAGGTATTTTCTATTCAGTTATCCAAATCATACATTTCTTGTCATATTATTTTTGTTCCAGTACTATTGTAAATAACTGTTGTTCTATACAACTGTACATACTACACAGCAACACTCCCTGACCTTAGCCCACTTCACTTCAATCCTGAGCATTACTATTATTGTGGTTAACTCTATTCTCCTTCATACTACTCCTACTTTCTATACTTTACTCTCACTATATCTCATCATCTAACCTTACACAAGTGCTCTGTTTTCTGGATTCAGCTCACAATCACCCACCCCAACCTAACAAGAGTCTTATCTTTCTTTCGCCTTAATGGCTGATTGGGTGAAATATCACAGTTAATGTCATACTTATCCAAAGAATCTCCTATCTCTTCTCTACTTGCTGGTACTTTAACTCCCATAAAATACTCTCTCACTGTCTTAATACATTTTGCCTTCCCTCTGTCACTGATCACATACAAGAATAGGTGGGAGCTACGAACATCAGTGTACCTGCTAAAGGAGAAAAACAACCCACAAAGGAACCACCAAAAGGTAAAAACTCAAGTGCAACAAGAGAACCCACACAAACAGAAGAAAGGGCAAACCTACAGTGTCCAGACAGGAGATCAAAGAGACCACAGGACTGAACCTCATACAATTCCTAACATAGAAGTTCACCCTACAAAGACAGCTAGCAAAGCAAAATATCAGGAAGTGCAGAAACAAACGAAAAGAGTCACCTAAAATGGGGAGACAAAAAAAGAACATGCAAAGGAATGGAAGATTCCCCACTAAAAGAGCTAAACAAAATGGAGGTAAGCAAACTATCAGATATAGAATTCAAAGTAATGATTATACAGATGCTCAAGGAACTCACAGACAACTAACTACAAGGAACTGAGTGAGAACTACATCAGCATGAAAAAGGAAATAGAAACTATAAACAAAAAACAGGAAGAAATGAACAATAAAATTTCAGAAATAAAAACACACTAGAAGGAATTACATGCAGGTTGGATGAAGCAGAGGATTGAATAAGCGAGCTGGAGGACAAAGTAGAAAAAACACCCAGAAAGAGCAAGGAAAGGAAAAGAGACTCAGAAAGAATGAACAGGTAGTAAGGGACCTGCAAGACAACATGAAACATAATAATATCCATATAATAGGGATAACAGAAAGAGAAGAAGAGCAAGGGATAGAAAGAAAACCTGTCTGTAAAAGTAATCATGGAAAATTTCCCTAATTTGATGAGAAAAAAAGTCACACAAATCTAGGAAACACACAGAGTCCCAATCCAGAGGAACCCAAAGAGACCCACTTCAAGACATATCATAATTAAAATGGCAAAATTCCAAGACAAAGAATCTTAAAGGTAACAAGGGAGAAACAGGAAGTAGCATACAAGGGAGCCCAGATAAGGCTAGCAGCTGACTTCTCAGTGGAAACACTCCAAGCCAGAAGAGAATGGCAAGAAATATTTCAAGAAATGAAAACCAAACACCTGCAACCAAGACTATATTATCCAGCAAAGCTCTCAATTAAATTGGAAGGCCAAAAAAAGGAGTTTCCCAGACAAAAGAAGTCTAAAAGAATACACCTCCACCAAACCAGCTCTGGAAGAGATGCTAAAGGGACTACTTTAAGAAAAGGAAGGAAAAGACTAAGAGAGAGAGGAACACAGGTACAAAAAAATAGCAATGAATAAGTACCTATCAATAATAACCTTAAATGTAAATGGATTAAATGCTCCAATCAAAAGACATAGAATTGATGAATGGATAAGAAAGCATGACCCACACATATGCTGCCTACAAGAGACCCACCTCAGAACAAAAGACCTACACAGACTGGAAGGGAAGGGCTGGAAACAAATTTTCCAAGCAAATGGACAGGAAAAAAAAGCAGGGGTAGCAATACTCATATCAGGCAAAATAGACTTCAAAAAGGGCCATGAAAAGAGACCCAGAAGGTCCCTTCATAACACTCAAGGGAAGAATCCACCAAGAATAAATAAACATTGTAAATATATATGCATCCAACATAGGAGCATCCAAATACATAAAGAAAATCTTGGAGGACTTCAAGGAAGATATTGACAGAAAACAATTATAATAGGGGATTTCAACACCCCACTGTCAAAAATGGACAGATCTTCCAAACAAAATATCAACAAAGATATTGTAGCACTGAACAATACCCTAGATGAAATGGACTTAACTAATATATATAGAGCCTTTCATCCCAAAGAAGCAAAATACACATTCTTTTCAAATGCACGTGGGACATTTTCAAAGACAGACCAAATGATAGGACACAAAAGAAGCCTCAACAAATTCAAGAGCATGGAAATCATATCAAGTATTTTCTCTGACCACAATGGACTGAAACTATAAACCAATCTCAAGGAAAAAACTAAAAAACAGTCAAACTCATGGAGATTGAATAGCATGCTATTAAACAATGAATGGGTCAAGAATGAGATCAAGAAGAAATCAGAAAGTTTCTGGAAACAAATGAAAATGAACTCACAACAACCGAAAACTTATGGGACACAGTGAAGGCAGTCCTGAGAGGGAAGTTCATAGTGATACTGGCCTACCTAAAAAAGATAGAAACATTTCAAATAAACAACTTAACCCTCTACCTACAAGAACTTGAGGAACAACAACAAAGACAGCCAGAGCAAGTATAAGGAAGGAAATAACCAAGATCAGAGCAGAATTAAATGACATAGAGACTAAAAGCACAATTCTTTTTTTTTTATTGGTGAAAATGAAAAATGTCTTTTATTTTACAGAAAAAACTAAATGGACTTTTTGGCCAATCCATTACTTCATATATAGATTATATAATAAATAGTGCTGTGTTAATTATTTAAACATTATTTTTATTTCATTTTTATTTTTTTAAGATTTTATTATTTTATGTTGTTCATTTACAATTGTCTGCATTTTCCCTCCACCACTCCCCCACCCACCCCAGCCATTCCCACCTCCCTCCCTTGCTCCCACCCTCCACCTTGGTTATGTCCATGTGTCCTTTATAGTGTTTCCTGGAAACCCTTTCCCCAACTGTTCCCTCGCCCCTCCCCTCTGGCCATTGTTAGATTGCTCTTCATTTCAATGTCTCTGGTTGTATTTTGTTTGCTAAAAGCACAATTCTAAGGATCAATAAATCCAAGAGCTGGTTCTTTGAAATGATAAACAAAATCGGCAAGCCTTTAAGCAGACTCATCAAAATAAAATGAGAGAGGACCCAACTAAACACAATCAGAAATGAGAGAGGAGAGATTACAACTGATACCACAGATATACAAAGGACTGCAAGAAATTACTACAAAGAATTATGCCAAGAAATTTGAAAACCTAGGTGAAATAGACAAATTTCTAGAAAAATATAATCTTCCACAACTGAATGAAGAAGAAGCAGAAAGCCTGAACAGACCAATAACGGCTGATGAAATTGAAGCAGTAATCAAAAATCTCCCGACACACAAAAGCCCTGGACCAGACAGTTTCACAGGAGAATTCTACAATGCATTTAAGGAAGAGGTAACCCGTATCCTTTACAGACTATTCCAAAAAATCCAAGAAGATGGAAGACTCCCAAACTCTTTTTATGAAGCCAGCATCATCCTAATCCAAAAACCAGGTAAAGACACAACAAAGAAAGAAAACTTGAGGCCAATATTGCTGATAAACATAGATGCTAAAATCCTTAACAAAATATTGGCAAACCACATCCAGCAATACATTAAAAAGATCATACACCATGACCAAGTGAGATTCATCCCAGGAATGTAAGGATGGTACAATATTCACAAATCAATAAATGTAATACATCGCATAAACAAAAGTAAAAACAAAAATCACATGATCATATCAATAGATGTGGAAAAAGCATTTAATAAGGTACAGCACCCATTTATGATAAAAACACTCAGCAAGGTGGGAATAGAGGGAGCATTCCTCAACATAATAAAGGCCATGTATGAGAGATCTACAGCTAATATCATACTCAATGGGCAAAAAGTTAAATCTTTCCCACTAAGATCAGGAGCAAGACAAGGATGTCCACTTTCACCACTTCTATTCAACATAGTATTGGAAGTCCTAGCCACAGCAATCAGACAAGAAAAGGAAATAAAAGACATCCAAATTGAAAAAGAGGAAACAAAACTGTCATTGTTTGCAGATGACATGATAGTGTACATAGAAAATCCTATAGAATCCATCAAAAAACTGCTCGACCTAATAAATGAATTTGGCAAAACAGCAGGATACAAAGTCAATATTCATAAATCAAAGGCATTTCTGTATACCAACCATTAAACATTCTAAACAGAAATCAGGAAAAACACTCATTTGATATAGCAACAAGAAAAATAAAATACCTGGGAATAAACCTAACGAAGGAGTAAAAGACCTGTACTCAGAAAACTACACAACACTGGAGAAAGAAATATAGGAAGATACAAACAAACGGAAACATATACCGTGTTCATCATGTCCATACTACCCAAAGCAATTTATAGAATCAACACAATACATATTAAAGTACCAATGGCACATTTCACAGATATAGAACAAACACTTCCAAAACAAAGGGGATCTCATCAAAATAAATGGCTTCTGCATGACTAAAGAAAACAACATTAAAATGAAAAGGGAACCAACCATATGGGAAAACATATTTGCCAATGATACCTCAGACAAGAGTTTGATCTCCAAAATATATAAAGAACTCACATGACTCCACTCTAAGAAAACAAGCAACCCAATTAAAAATTGGCAAAGGACTTGAACAGACACTTCTCCAAGGAGGACATACAGAGGACTCAGAGACATATGAAAAGATGCTCAGTATCGCTAGCTATCAGAGAAAAGCAAATTAAAACCACAATGAGATACCACTTCACACCGTTGAGAATGGCCATTATACACAAAGCAACAAACAACAAGTGTTGGAGAGAATGTGGAGAAAAGGGAACCCTAGTGCACTGTTGGTGGGATTGTAGACTGGTGTAGCCACTGTGGAAAACAGTATGGAATTTCCTCAGAAGACTAAAAACAGAACTGTCTTTTGACCCAGCAATTCCTCTCCTGGGATTATATCTTAAGAGCCCTGAAACACCAATCCAAAATAACCTATGCACCCCAATGTTCATAGCAGCACAACTTACAACAGCCAAGTGCTGGAAGCAACCTAAGTGCCCATCAGTAAATGAATGGATCAAAAAACTATGGTACATTTACACAGTGGAATTCTATGCAGCAGAAAGAAAGAAGGAGCTCCTATCCTTTGCAACAGCATGGATGGAACTGGAGAGCATTATGCTAAGTGAAATAAACCAGGCGGTGAAAGACAAATACCATATGATCTCACCTTTAACAGGAACCTAATCAACAAAATGAACAAGCAAGCAAAATATAACCAAAGACATTGGAATTGAGAACAGGCTGACAGTGACCACAGGGGAGAGGGGAGGGGAGTATAGGAGAAAAGGGTGAAGGGTTTGCAGGGGCAATGATAAAGGACACATGCACAATAACAAGAGGGGCTGGAAACAGGGGAGGGAGGTGGAGAGGGTTGGGGTGGTAGGTGGAAAAAGTAGAAAACTGTACTTGAACAACAATAAAAACATGTTTAAAAGAAACAAACAAAGGAGTGTAATAGAACCAGAGACATCGAAATAAAGAACAAACTGACAGTGACCAGAGGGGCAGGAAGTGGGGAATTATGGGGGAATGAAGGAGAAGGGTCAAGTCGAGGTACATGTATAAAGGACCCAAGGACCAATGGGGTGTTGATTGACTATTGGGGCAGCAGACATGGGCAGGGCAGGGGAGAGCAATTGGGGGACAACTGAGACATCTGTAATTGAACAACAACTAAATAAACAAATAAACAAATAAATAAAATAACGAAAGAAAATGTTCCCAATTTAGTGAAAGAAATAGATATGCAAGTCTATAAAACACAGAGTATCCCAAGCAAGATGAATGCAAAGAGGCCCACTCTACAACACATCATAATTAAAATGCCAAAGTTTAAAGATAAAGAAATAATGTTAACAGCAGCAAGAGAAAAGAAGTTAGTTACCTATAGGACAATTCCCATAAAGTGTTAGCTGATTTCTCAAAAGAAACTTTGCAGGCTAGAAGGGATTGGCAAGAAATATTCAGTCATGAAAAGCAAGGACTTACAGCCAAGATTGCTCTACCCAGCAAAGGTATCATTTGGAATCGAAGTGCAGATAAAGAGCTTCCCAGACAAAAGAAAACTAGAGGAGTTCATCATCAACAAACCATTGTTGTATGAAATGTTAAAGGGACTATTTAAGAAAAAGAGAAGATCAAAACTATGATCAATAAAATGGCAATAAATACGTATCTATCAACAATTGAATCTAAAAACATACAAAGCAAAGAAAAATAACAAAGACAGAATTATGGATACAGAGATGGTTTTGATGGTTGCCACATGGGAGAGGGTTATAGGGGAATGGTTGAAGAGGTGAAGTAACTGGCAAGTACAAATGGGTAGTTACAGAATAGTCATGGGGATGTAAAGTACAGCACAGGAAGTGGAATAGCCACAGAACTTATATACATGACCCATGGACATGCACAATGGTGTGGGGATTGCCCGAAGGAGTAGTGGTTGCTGTGCGGAGGAGGGCAAAGGAGGAAAAATCAGGACAACTGTAATATCATAACCAGTAAAATATAATAATAAAAAGGCCATTTTGTCTAAATGTTTCTACAGAGCTAATAATGCGCCCATCTTAAAATACATGCCTCTCTAACCCATGAAATCAGGCACAACATCAGAAGATTTTTGCCAGTCGAGTCAATGTTACAGCTGACCTAAAACACTTACAGACCCACCAAAGAACATAACCCCCCCTTATCAGCTTCCCCTTTTTCAAGTAAAAAAGAAACTTGATTTTTAATTTTAATTCTTGCATTGTCACAAGGAAAGATCATTTTGTTTTATCCAGTGTAATAGTGCATATTGGAGTTATAGGACAAAACTATCTGAAATATTACCTTAGTTTCTGAGATTTATCCCTATAGTAGCGTTGGCTGTGCGAACCTGAGGGATAAAAAATCATGTCCTTTCATAAGCAGGGAGACAATTATTAATATCCCATTATGTTCTGCTCTCTGATTCCCTGTGATGCTCTTATGATCGTCTCTGAGATATGTGATTTACAGTGGCAATATAACTGATATATGGACACTCTCATAGGTCCTACCTCCATGCAATATTTCTTGTAGCTAATACTTGAATAAATACACTACTCACTGTTGGTTGAACTTCAGTAAATCTGCATCAACCATGTCAGCTAGTGGCAGGTTAAACAAGTAAAAGGAAGCTTGCATAACCACCCTAGAAACAATTTTAAAATACACACATGAAAATTTTAACTAGGAAGCGCAGATTTTGTTTAAAACACAAACATCAAATGAAAGTTAACACTGGGTTTGCAAGAAAGAAAAATGAAATAATATATTATAAAAGATATAGTAGGCACATACTTCTATTCCCCCTGAATAATATATATCAATGAATATATAATTCTTTAAATGATATTTTATTGATTATGCTATTACAGTTGTCCTGATTTCCCCCCCTTTGCCGCCCCTTGACGCAGCACGCCTCCATTCCCTCAGGCCAATTGGGCAGGACCACTGTTCATGTCCATGTGTCATGGGTATAAGTTCTTTGGCTACTCTATTTCCTATACTGTACTTTACATCCCCATGGCTACTCTGTAACAACCAATTTGTACTCTTAATCCCCTCACCTCTTCACCCATTCCCCCATTCCCCACTCCCATCTGGCAACCATCAAAACACTCTTTGTATCCATGATCCTGTCTCTATTCTTGTTTGCTTAGTTTGATTTTGATTCAATTGTTGATAGATTAGTATTTATTGCCATTTTATTGTTCATAGTTTTGATCTTCTTTTTCTTAAATTAGTTCCTATAACATTTCATATAATAATGGTTTGGTGATGATGAACTCCTTTAGCTTTTTCTTGTCTGGGAAGCACTTTATCTGGGAGTCACTTAAATGATGGCTTTGCTGGGTAGAGCAATCTTGGCTTTAGGTCCCTGCTTTTTCATGACTTTCAGTATTTCTTGCCAACCCATTCTAGCCTGCAAAGTTTCTTTTGAGAAATCAGCTGACAATCTTATGGGGATTCCCCTGTAGGTAAATAACTTCTTTTCTCTTGCTGCTTTTAAGATTCTCTCTTTAGGATATAATTCCAGTAGTGGTATTGCCAGGTCAAAAGGCAATTCCATTTTTAGTTTTCTGAGGAAATTCCATAGTGTTTTCCACAGTGGATACACCAGTCTGCAATCCCACCAACAGTGCACTAGGGTTCCCTTTTCTCCACATCCTCTCCAACACTTGTTGTTTGTTGATTTGTTTATGATGGCCATTCTGACTGGTGCTAAGTGAAATGAGCCAGGTGGCGAAAAACAAATACCATATGATCTCACCTATAAGTGGAATCTAATCAACAAAACAAAATATAACCAGAAGACATTAAAATTAAGAACAAACTGACAGTAACCAGAGGGGAGGTTGGAGGGGAAAATGAGGGGGGGAGGGAAGAGGAAGGGTTTTCAGGAACAACTATAAAGGACACATGGACAAAACCAAGGTGGGGTGAAATCAGGGATGGAAGGTGGGGTTGGCTGAGGTGATGGGGAGTGAGGGGGGAAAGGAGAGAACTGTACTTGAACAACAATAAAAAAAATTCTCTCTTTATCTTTAAGCTTTGGCATTTTAATTATGACGTGTCTTGGTGTGGGCCTGCTTGCATCCATCTTGTTTGGGACTCTGTGCTTCCTGCACTTCCATGTTTATTTCTTTCCCCTATTGGGAAGTTGTCTTTCATTATTTATTTATTTTTTATTGTTGCTCAATGACAGTGGTCCCAATTTTTCCCACTGTTGCTCTTCCCACCCCCCACTCCCACAGTCAATCTCCACCCCATTGTTCTTGTCCATGGGTCCTTTATACCTGTTCCTTGACTTGACCCTTCCCCTTCTCTCCCCCCATTATGCCT
This sequence comes from Macrotus californicus, assembly GCA_007922815.1. Classification (NCBI taxonomy): domain Eukaryota; kingdom Metazoa; phylum Chordata; class Mammalia; order Chiroptera; family Phyllostomidae; genus Macrotus; species Macrotus californicus. The sequence continues at coordinate 42,252 of VMDR010004551.1, forward strand.
CTTGCCCCCTCCCCTCTGGACGTTGTCAGTTTGTTCTTAATTTCAGTGTCTCTGGTTCTATTTTGCTCGTTTGTTTGTTTTCTTGATTAGGTTCCACTTATAGGTGAGATCATATGGTATTTGTCGTTCACTGCCTGGATTACTTCACTTAGCATAATACCCTCCAGGCGATTCCTACTTTCTTGCTCTTTCTCTTCACCTTCTGGCACCCCTACAATGCAAATGTACCACTTGAAGTTGTAACAGAGGCTACTTATACAATCCTCATTTATTTTGGATTCTTTTTTCTTCTTGTTCTGATTGGTTGTTTTTTGCTTCATTATGTTCCAAATCATTGATTTGATTCTCAGCTTCATCCAGTCTACTCTTTCCCTGTAAATTGTTCCTTATTTCAATTAGTGTATCCTTCATTTCTGACTGGATCTTTTTTATGTTGCTGAGGTCCTCACTAAGCTCCTTGAGAATCCTTATAACCAGTGTTTTGAACTCTGCATCTGATAGACTATCTCATCTCCATTTTGTTTAGTTCTTTTTCTGGACTTTTGATCTGTTCTTTCATCAGGGCCTTGTTTCTTTTTCTCCACATTTGGCAGCCTTTCTGTGTTTGTTTATGTGTTAGGTAGAACTGCTTTGGCTCTGTGTCTTGGTAGTGTGGCCTAATGTAGTAGGTGTCCTGTGGGGTCCAGTGGCACAGCCTTCCCTATTGTTAGGGTCATCCAAGATGTGGGCTGTGAGAGAATTCACAAAGAGAATAAAGTTTTTATTCACTTTCCAAGATATGAGAGGGGCATGGTGTCGAGAGATACACTTGCACTGAGGGGCTTTGAGCTTTTATTGGATTATAATTGGGTTAAAAAAGGGTGGGGGATTGCTGTTGTATGGCCCCTGAGCTCTTGGGGCACTGCTAACAGGAGGCTGCCATTTGTTCCAACGTTATCTTCTGCCTGTGGCTACAAGGAGCAGTTAGTTCTGTTCTTGCTTCCCAGTAATTTCCAGTCCTGGGGACACAAGCTCAGAAGAGTAAAATGGCAGTCATGTTTAACAAGGTCATAGGCCTGCTCGGCAAATGGTGCCACAAGAGCAAATGGGGCTGACGCTATCCTTTTACCTATCACCCAAGTTGGATACTTAAGATGCACCCTTCGTATAGGCTGATACACCCTCATCTTTTAGTTGAGCCTTCATTGCTGCTGGCAAATCAATGGGAGGGATTTACTCAGGCCAGTCAGCTGCAAGGATTGGCTGTGACCACTTACCACCAACCTCCACCCTCCGTACAGAATCAGCTGTGCAGGGGTATGGTGGCGGTGCTCCGAAATGGTCTGTAGCTGTCCACTGGGTGTGCAGGTCCTGGAGTTTCCCAGGAGGTGCAGGCCAAGGTTATGACCCCACCTATGTTTTGCTTAGGGCCACCCTGCCTGAGCTATAAAGCAATCTGAGATGGCTGCTACTTGTGCTGGGCTTGGAGAATCCCAGGCAAAGCCAAGCCATGAACCTAGGCTGCCTGCATCTAGTGCTGGGCTTGGGGCTCACTGAGTCTGGCTGTTGCTCATTTGATAAGATTTAGGAAGTTGTGAAAAATGAGCCAAGACTATCCATTCATATCATTCATATGGAAAAGCAGCTTGGTTGGGCCCATAAGTTGGGTAGGGTGAAGTCTCTGGACATCTCGAAAGCAAGTCCAACAGTGTTAGCCAGGTTGATGGAGTTTCCAATATGGCATCAGCTTGCTGGCTCAGTCAGGATGGTTGGATGTAGTTTCCTTAATTCTGTAGTTCTCAGACTTCCATTCAACTCAATTTCTGACGGTTCTGAGTGATGGTTGCTCTACATTTTAGTTGTAATATCGATGTGGTTGTGCAAAGAGGCGAGCCGTGTCTGCCTACGCCGCTATCTTGACTGGAAGTGAATATATAATTTTTTTAAAAAATGAAATAATTAGTATTCCTTGGGATTGTAAAAATGGATTTTATGCTTTGTCCTCGTTGCCAGATGACTATTTGCTCATTTAATCTGCTTAAATTATGGACATATTCTAAAGAACAAAACATGCCAGGGAAATTCATCTGACATTTTTTAATTTTTTTAACTTTATTTTTATTTTTGACACAGTTACAGATGTCCCTCTTTTTCCCACTCCACCCAGTCCCCACTCCCACTCCCTGTGGCCATCAACACACTGTTGTCTGTGTCTGTGGGTTACTTACATATATTCTTCAGGTAATCCCTTTACCTTCTTTCACCCAGTTTTCCCCTCTCCTGTGGCACCTTGATTTCTTGTGTCCATGCCTCTGTTTCTATTTTGTTTATCAGTTTTGTTTATTTATTATATTCCACATAAGTGAGATCATATGGCCATAAAAAAAGAAGAAAATCTTACCTTTTGCAACAGCATAGATGGACCTGGAGAGTAGTATGCTAAGTGAAATAAGCCAGTCAGAGAAAGACAAATGCCATATGACATTTTCTCTGGACATTTAGCAAAGGATAAATTAAAAACTGTAAAAGGTTATGTATTTCAATTATGGTAGGATAATGACAATGGGGAGATAGTTTAAGTTTTTTAAAAAGCAAAACATTTTCATTCTAAAAATTACTATAAAAATGTCATTTTAAATTTGAGATAGCCAGGACCACTATTATAGACTCATAAAATTGTTATCTATGTGGGGCTCTAATGTCTTGAAGTTTGACAGAGACCCAATCCTTTGAGCTAATTGCTACACTCTCCACTATTAACTTGTTTTAAATACAAATAAATCTTTATGAAAATATTCTCAAATTATTCTAGCAGGGACCTGGAGTAGAACTTCTTAATTTATTCACCCAAAAGACAGAGAGGGAGAGAAACATCCATGTGAGAGAGAAACATCAATCAGTTGCCTCTCAACCCCACCCTAACCGGGAACTGAACCTGCAACCTCGTTATGTGTCCTGACTGGGAATCGAACCTGCAACATTCCAGTTTACAAGACAATGCTCCACCAACTGAGCCACACCAGCCAGGGTCCCAGAACACATTTTTTAAGGACTAACTATTTGCAGAAACTGAGAAACCAGGCCCTATTCACAACAACCTCAGTCCAACGCAGGCCACAGACAGCTACAGGCAAGGGTAAACACTGCAGCAGAGACAAGCAGAGGGCACAGGGTTCATGGAGGAGAGACACCTGATCCAGACAAGAAAGTCAAAGAAGCCTTTCCAGAGAAGAATAGCCCTGAGCTGCACACAGCCTAAGCAAACACTAGGAGAAAGCAGGGCAAGAAACACTCACAAACTTTGCAGACACAGAATATTGCAGGTCAAACTTGGAGGTGTTTGAACCAAAAACTACTAAGTATTTCTGTAAGGTACCGAGTACAGTGTGAATAACAGGAAATAATATGAAATGGAATAATAGGAATAATAAGAAATGAGGGTGAAGAGGTGAATAGTGTCAACATAACAGAGGACCTCACAGGTCATCATTTGGAATCTGTCCTGAAAGCAATGAGAAGCCACTTAAGATTGTTAGGCAAAGGAACGACATGTTATTTTTAAAGCAATATGGAAGAAGAGGTCAGAGGGACTGGGGACAAGAGGCAAGGGACCACGTTGGAAGCCATAGTAGTCCATGGAAGAGATGCAGAGGACCGAGCTAAAGGAATGGCAATGAGAACAGAGAAGGGATGGACCCAAAGCATATTAGGGAGACAAAACTCCTGATAATTGGTAGCATATTGGATGTAGGGGACAAAGAAGAAAGAGAAGGCAAAGACACTTCACAGTGTCTGACTTGGGCAAATAAATAGATGGCAGAGCCATTTCCCAAGAGGGCCAATGGGGGAAAGAACATGTTTTAGAGGCAAGACCCTCATCTGGTAGCAGCATTTAATGAAATGATGCACTTCAACAGGTTAATGATGCACTTAATTTTACTACAAAGTCTAGTGTAACAAATCTCTTCAAAACAGCTGTTAACATTCAAATGATCAGGCAGAAAGGTGCCCGACTCTGCTAGAAACAAACAGTAAACACAGTTCAGACTGAAGAGGCTTCAGTGCTTGAAAGGGTGGGTGGTAAGGCCTGGTGTGAGTTTGGGGCTGATGGTGCTATCATTTACTTACATGATAACAGTGAGATAAACAGCCAAAAAGTACTAGTATCAGTGTCCCAGAAGTAACAAAACAACAGAGGCTGCCCCTTCCAGGTAGAAAGACATTAAGATAATTTTATAGTAACCGAACCTCTTCAGCCAGGACTGGCTCGTAAGTACAGGGCACTGGAATGGGAACATGCTGACATCATGGTAGAATGGAGCCCCATGATTCATGCTCACTCTTGCTGATGACAAAGTAAATGTTCTCAGCAAAAAAATAAAATTGCTTCTGAGTGATAACATCAGTTGAAACACAAAGCTAATACTGTCTATTATGGTTAGAAATGCTGTTATCCATAAAAACTGACTAGGGGTGAAAATAACCTATAAATAACAAAAAATAGCTATTATTTCCCATGGTTTCCGACATTTTCATTTTCACACTGACATGAAGAGATTTTATTAAAACTGACCACATGAAAGCATTGCTCTATGGTAATGTGAAAGGTCCAACTCAAATCTAAAATAATCCAGGTTTTAAATTTGAGATAAAAATTCAGAATCCACCTAGCACACAGGAGATAAAACAAACACTTGTTGAACAAATGAACAAATATTTCACTATTCTCATTAGTATACTATAAGTCCAAAACGCACCTTTTACCCTAAAATCAAGCACCAGAGATAATCAACAGTTTACGGTTCCATGTATATTTCTTCTGGTTTTGCTGCTGGCCTGATCTTACATGTTTTCATAATTCTAATAGACTTGTTTTGAGAGCTCAGACACATTTTTTCCACATTTCTTGCCACCAGTGAAAAAGTTCATGTTCTAGACTGCAAAGTGTATGCTGAGTACACATGTGTGTGCATTGTTGACAAAGATTAGAACATCCTCTGTTTTCAGTAAAAGCTGCATTGTTTAGCCCTGGTAAGCTTTCTCTAGCCAAACGTACATATATTACAATTAGAAGGGAATTCTGAACGATGTAACTAGAATACAGATGTTCTTGAACACGCACCAGGGCTTTCCTGCCTGAGCGACTTTTTGCCTGCCTTCTTCCTTTTCAAAGAGCAAGCGCCCCTTTTCTGGACCCTAAAAACGATGGCTCGGTGGCCGTGCAGGCCAAGGCACTTCTCGGAGTTTTGTGGGAGGGCGCACGCGAAACACCCCAGCACGTCCCCTTGACGTGTAATACGATTGTGCAGTTACACATTCACACATTGAGGTGGAGCTCCTCGCTCTCAATCTCTAACACATAAATAAGCAATACAAGAAGTTAATCATGCAAGAAATATGGGGCAGAGTGAAAAAAGGTTTTGGAATCAGACGTCCCTAAGTTCGAATGCCAGCTTCGCCATGTTATCAGCTGTGTGTTCAAACCACTTCACCTAAGAGTCATTCTCTCCGTATCTCCCGGTCGCACGTAAGTGCGCCCTCTCATCTACCACACACTCACATATAAGGCACTTGATAATTGTTAGCTATTAGTTCTGTGTCCCATATGTAAAAAGATAAGAACAAATGATGAATAATCTAACAAAAATCATGAAAGAGACTGCCTTTCCTTTTCCTAAAATGAAGCCTTCTACAAACACGATTTTGGCTCTCCGTTCATGCTCACTGCGAGGGCTTTGTGAACAGTGTTTTAGAGTAAATGTCGGGCAGCTTATGCCAAATAAGCCTGAATCAAGACAGGCAGAGGCAGCTACGTGTGCGCACTGAGTCTGACCGACGTCTGCTGCGCTGACTCGTAACAGCAAGGGCGACACTGCTAGAGTGTTTATTTTGTGCCAGGAATCGTTCTGGGTACTTTTTATAAGTTTTAATTCATGTAATCATCATCGTAATTCCACTAGTTAGGCACTGCTTTTATTCTCATTTTATAGATGAGGAAACTAAGGCGCAGAGAGGTTGAGTAACTTACCCAAGGACTCCCAGCTAGTGAGAGGGGAGCCAGGCTCCTCCCTCTCCAGCAGGCCCCGTGCTCTTGACCCGCGTACTAGTCTGCCTCTCTGAGGAGAGTGGGACGTGGAAGAGTCACAAATGTACTGAAACAGTTATTAGAGCACTGTTAATTTTTTCTCCTTTCGTTTACTCAGCTCCTCCAAAGGAAAGCCACTGAGAAGACAGCCTGAGAAAATGAAAATGCAGTGCTTACCCTTCATTACTGTCACCAACAGTTAGAGTGACTTAGCCAATTACATAACATTAACAACATATTCCATGTTATTTTTTACCCAGTAATTTATACAAGTGCCACTTCTCTAGAAATTAAAAATAAACTTCAAGCCACTTTAAATTTCTATTTTACAATGATTTTTTCATTGAGATAAATCGCTATCTGTATGTTCACAGAGGGCTTAAGAAAAAGGATGGTTGAGATCTTTTGGCCATCCTTCCCTGAAAATTTAATAGCCAAGAGAGACTGGGGGGAAATATTTGCTGAATATACAACCAACAAAGGCCTGGTATCTACAATATATAAAGAATTCTTACAATTCAAAAATATGAGGATGTACAACTCAGTGAAAAAAATTGTCAAAAGATTTGAACAAATAATTCACAAAAAAATATATGGATGGCAAATAAGCACATGAAAAGATGTTCAACATCATTAGTCATCACCAGGAAAATGCAAATCGAAACCACAGTCAAATACTACCTCTTCACATCTACTAGTATGCTCAGACTAAAAAGGCTGATCATAAGCACTGGTGAGAACGTGGAGCAACCGGGACACACACACTAATGGTAGGCATGTAAAATGGCTCAACCACTTTGGAAAACAATTTGGCATCATCTTTAAAAGTTAAACATACACCTACCATGCAATCCAGCCATCCCATTCTTAGGCATTTACCTAAGGAAAGCATATGTCCTACAAAAACACAAATGTCCATAGCACCTTTCTTTGCGATAGCTATGAAGCTGGAAACAATCCAAACGTCCATCTCAAAGTGAATAGATAGCAAATTGTGTTATGACCATACAATGACATACTACTCAGAAATAACAAGGAATGTAACATGGATACCCACAATAGCACAACTGAAAGGATCCAGATGAAAAGATATTACATACTGTATTATTTCATTTATACAGAAATCTAGAAAATGCAAACTATAGTGACAGAAAGCAGGTCAGTGGTTACTTGGGGCTGAGGGAGGTTGGAAAAAGGCTATAGAGGGAATTACAAAGAGGTACAAAGAGACTCTGAGGAGTTATGGATCAGTTAACTGTCTTCATTGTGGTAGTGGCTTCATGGTGAACACATACGTCAAAATGTACCAACTTATACAGTTAAATACGTGCAGTTTACTAAGGATCAATCATACATCAATAAAACTATAACCAAAAAATAACCACCTATTTTCACTCTAACATTTTTTCCAAGTATTTAATAAAGCATGAAAAATAAGACCAGAAGTCTGTATTAAAACTGTCAGCATTGCGCTGACCAGTGAGGCTCAGTTGGCTGGGTGTCATCCTGCAAAGTGAAAGGTCACCAGTTCAATTCCCAGTCAGGACACATGCCTGGGTTGCAGGTTCAGATCCCAGGCAGGGCATGTATGACAGACAACTGATCGATGTTTCTCTCCTTCTTTTTCTCTCTCCCTTCCCATCTCTCTAAAAATAAATAAATAAAATCTTTTTTTTTTTTTTTACAAAACCTGTCAGCATTGTGTGTAATAGAAAACTACTGGAAATAGCCTCAGATCTTTCAGTAAAATCCAATTATGGAATACTGATAAAATTTACCCCCAACACAATTATTTTTAAAAAGTAGATTTATACATGACATGGGAGTTTCTATAACCTATTAAATAGCAGTACTATCCCCAAGTGGCGTACAGATTCAGCGCACTCCCTATCAGTATCCTGGCTGTCATCTTTGTAGACATTGACAAGATAATTCTGAAATGCACATGGAAATGTGAGGGATCCAGAATAGCCAAAACAATCTTGAAAAACAAGAACAAAGTAGTAGGGCTCACACTTTCCAATATTATTATAAAAGTGAAAAGACAGCCCACAGAATAGAGAAAAAATGCCAATAATATATCTGATAACAAATCATATCAAAAATATGCAAAGAATTATTACAAGTGAACAATAAAAAGACAACCTAATTAAAACTGGACAAATGTGATGAATAGATATTTCTCCAAAGAGCATATACAAATGGCCAATAACATAAGAAAAGATGCTCAACAACATCACTAATCATCAAGGAAATGCAAATCAAAACCACAATGAGATGCTATTTATACACATAAGAATGCCTAAAATCAAAAAGAGAGATAATAGCAAGTGTTGGTAAAGATTTGGAGAAACTGGAATCTTTGTCCTTATTGGTGGGAATGTACAATGGTGCAGCCGCTTTGGAAAATAGTCTGTCTCAAAATGTGAAACATTTACCATATGACACAGATACTACACTCCTAGGTACACACCCAAAAGAAATAAAATATATGTCCATGCAAAAACTTGTATGTTCAGGTTCACAGCAGCATTATTCCTGAATAGCCAACATGTGCTAACAACCCCAATGTTCATCCACTGATGAATGGATAAACAAGGTGCACACATCCACGCAGGGGGTGATTATTCGGCTGTGAAAGGAGCAAAGTGCTGACACGTGTTGGAACGTGGGTGAACCTTTAACACATTGTTTAAGTGAAAGAAGCCAGTCACAAAAAGACACCTTTATATGATTCCACTCATATTTAAGTCCAAAATAGGGAATTCTATAAAGAGAGAAAGTAGAAATGATTGCTTAGAGCTGAGGGAGGGGATAGGCAAATAGCCGGGCAAGAGTTAAAGGGTGTGGTATTATTTTTAGGTGATTAAAATGTTTTAAAATTGAGTGTAGTGACGATTGCACGCATATTCAGTATACTAAAAACCACTGAATTGCACACTTTAAATGGGTGAATTGTATAGCATGTAAATTATATCTCAATGAAGCTATTTTAAAAATCTATCTATTGTTTTTTTTAATGCTTTTATATATGACTTTAACAAACTTTTTGTTGCCTGGAGAAGAGAAAATGCTATAGGCCAGTAGTGATTAAAAAGTGGGAAGATGTAGATATCCTGGAACTGGGTAGAGACTGGAGCTCAAACAGCTTCCACTCTGGTTCATTGAACATAGAAGCAAATAGCTTGACAACCCTCAAACTGCCTTGAAGTGAGAGCATCACCTTCTTACACATGCACTGTACCTGGGACTATGCAGCTAAGTTGAAACTGATATTCTACTTGGAATACTCTGTGAAGCCAAAAAGGATATTCTACTTGGTATACTCTGAAATCAACCATGTGAAGACAGTACTTGAGAGACAGCATCTTAAAGTACACAGCTCTGAAGGCAGAGCCTCCTTTTCTCACCTATAATGATTAGATAGAAGAGTCTTTCCTTCAAAGGTGGTTTGAGTATTACTTGAGATTACATGTACAATGCACTTGGCACATAGTAAGCACTCATTACATGAGTGTGATCACTATTAAGGTATATACGATAAGCACACTACACTAAAGGGTCTGAGCTAATGGCAGAAAGACAAATTCTGTCCTATACACTTTGCCTAAGAAAGTGTGATAACACTTATATTTTAGAAATAGTTCTATCCCACAGGGTTTAAATATTTTTGAATAAACAGTAAAAACTCGTCTATCTTGAATGACTTATTCTGAAGAGTACATATAACAGATTGTACTTATTTAATGATGAAAGTATAAAAACCCATATCATGGGTAGGTTAAGTAATAACATGGAGGATATTCTTAGGTTAAGAGGAGTATTCTGATTCACCTCTTCTCAGTGTAATAAACAGCAGGCTGATATAACTTTTGAAGGCGGGCACATCATCCACCATAATGGTAATGACCAAGGAATTTTAATAGCACTCTAAAATTCCAGGACTCAGTCTTTGAGTCAAGTGTTTTGGAAACCTGGCTTTAAGAATTCTTGAATAACTCTTCTTCATGGTAAAGGTCATAAGAATCTTAAATGCCAGGGCAAAGCAAAACTACACACTCACAGAAAGCCACTTATTTTCTTCCATAGCTCTGCTGAGGCTTCAGTGAGAACGCTCAAGGGTACAAAACTCAAAAGCTCAGGTGTTTAAAATATCACATTGCTCAGCTCTCACTTTTTCCCCTTCATTTCTTATTTCCATTATTTTTTTGCTGAATCTTGTATAATATCTAGGGCTCTGAATGTTTGTTTCTTAATAAATGATTTCATTTTTTTTCAAACTACTGATATAGTCAGGGTCTTCATTTCCTCAGCCAGGTTAAGAGTTAAATCTTCAATCCCTGCAAGAAGCTATGTGAAGAACCATCACATCCCGGTGGGCAGACAAAGCCTGCCCCAAACATGACATTCCTCATGAAAGAGGCAGAACCTCCTTGGGAATGAAATCCTCTACAAAGATCATCATGAAGTTACTGAAGAAGGTTTAATGAGAGACATGGAAGAAATTCATTATCAGAAAGAGGCAAAAGTTCCTCTGGGTCAGAATTTGTCTCTTCAGTGAGACAACAGATATCTAGGAGGGGCTACAGTTCTCTTTCTCGGAAAAGGTTTTTCTTGGGGCTTCCTTTAGGTTCAAAGCGACGCATGTGGTACATGGCAGAATAAAGGCTGGCAACTGCGGAGATGGCAAGGACAACAGCTATGGCCTAAATATTGAGCAAAATTTCCATGTTATCAGATGAGGCCACAGACAAGGATGCTGGTAGATCCTACCAGTGTGGCCACTTGGTTAATTTTAACAAACTGAAGCCGACTTTTGTGTCTAGTGAAAATCTCAACAAACAGTGCACAGGGCTTGCTGAACAAAAGTAAGCATGCTATCAAAAGCACATAACACCACCAGGTGAAGTCCACTGAGCCAGTCACCTTTGTGATAGTATTCCCAAGGGAACCAAGGAAGCAGGAAGGCTATTGCACATAAAGCAGCACCACACAAAATACAACTGTGACTGGAACAGCAGTCGGCCTTCATGTTATTGTGGAAATATGCAGTCAGGCCATTAAGAGTGCTGCAGGTCATTAAAATTATCTAGAAGGAAAAAAACTATAGTATTATTTTAATGTAATTCATACCAATGAAAAGGACCCCTGGATGTTGACTTAATGTGAAAAAACCAAAGCTGATCATTAAAGAAAGCTTATTACTATAAAAACTCACAGGGGGTGTGCCTGCTGACAGAATAATAATAATAACTGCTAATACCACTCAGAAAGCCAGGGTGCATTCACTTTGTGTTTAGGTATCATTGTGCCAGTGTTTACATGAATTATTTTATTAAACCCTTAAAACAATCCTAAGAAGCAGGTACAATTATTATTTCTACTTTACAAAAGAGGAAACTGAGGGCCAGACAAGCTAGGCAACTTGCCAAGCTAATAAGTGACAGAGCAGGTTTCAGCCAAGGCAGATGGAAAGCATACACCATGGTCTAGTTTCACATAATTTCATTAAAAAAGGTTAAAATATTATTGTTGCTATCTAAGACCATGAACCGTGTTACAATGCAATTTGTGAATACCATGGGACTTTCCAAGACATAGAATATCTTAACAGTGATTGTATAATTTTTCCACATGAGTGAATTTTCCAGATAGCCAAAGCATATCCTTTAAACTCTACAGCTTTTATGTCTTAAACGGCAGTCCTTTACAAATCTCTCTGCCCTCACACAAAGGAACTTGGACATGGATAACCTTGACCTAGAATATCTTTCAGCTAGGTGAGAAATAAACTCTTTGGAGAATCACAGTAATGAGCAACTGTGAGGAACAGAGGTTGTCCTAGATGAAGGGACAGGAAGGGCTCTGTCTTGTCAGGGCCTGGTAAAAGGCTACTTCTGAAATCTTACACAGATGTAGAAAAACCTCACACAGTAGAAACTGAAGACTGAATTTAGCATTTCAGTTCCTAATGTTATCATAGAATATGCCCAAGCAATGGACTTGGTACTTAAAAGTGTCATTTTCCATGAAGATTTTTTCCCTTTGTTAAAAAAAAAAAGGAAAATGGTTGAAATTCAATGTTTGCATACAATAGCTGATGGTCTGCACAATTGCACTGGACACTAGTTAATTTTAGTACACAGTCCAACCCCCTTAGCTGTGAATATAGAACCAGATTTAACACTTTACTCCTATTCACTCACTCGGTTTTTTTAGATGTTACCAGGAACCCTAATTTGCATATACTTATGATTCTCTTTGAATATATTTTTAATCTATCTTCTAATTTATAAAAGTGAGATTTCTCCAAGAGTCCAGAAATGCTTATCTTGTGGCCAGGGAGAGGTATTTATGGCATTATTATCCTCCTGACTCTGGAGTGTGCAACAGAAAAGGAATAATGAGGTGACATCCTTTAGCTAAAGTCAAAGAGGCGGAATAGAAGCAGGCCCTTCATTTTAGTATAAAGTTCTCCGTTCAGCAGTACAGACTTGCACTGGAAAATTACTTTTTCTTTTCTCCTGACAGACTGTATAACTTTGGCCCAAATGACATACCTAAGATGGATATAGGAGAAAACACATTCTGGTCCTTGCTCTGGTTAAGGTCCCCTCTTAAATCTGGCCTCTTGTCTTACTCTTTCAGTGACTTGATTCACCTGACTAGAAAACAGGAAAAGGTTGATCAAGGTAAGTATAGATTCACCTGCCTTTTAATCTTGATGATAGCTTTAAGAGAACACCATAACTTTCCTGTTTCATTCCTGCCTTACTGGGACATTGGCCAGGTCCCCACACTCTACTGAATCAGAAAACAGACAAATATTCAGATAACTTGAGAGCTGTAACCTGCTTGAATAAGCCTTGGAAAATAAACATACACTGCCTTCTGTATTGCCCACTTTTTTAGGGAATGGAGGGCAAATTTGAAGTGGGGAGACGGCATTTGGCTCAAATGATTAAATATCTAAATCTCAGAGCTTCACTTTGCATTGGGCAGAAGTAAGAATGATTCTAATGCCATGGGAAGTAGGGCCCTCTAATTATCGAAAGGGGTTATTAAACCCAGACGCAGCCCCATCCAGTGTGGCTCAGTTGGTTAGGCACTGTGCCACGAAGTGAAAGTTCACCTTTTCGATTCCTGGTCAGGGCACATGCCTGGGTTGTGGTTTCGGTCCTCAGGTGGGATGTGTATGAGAGGAAACTGGTAGATGTTTCTCTCTCTCTCTTTTCCCCTCCCTTCTCCTCTCTCTAAAAATAAATAAAATCTTTTTTAAAAACCCATATGCAAACCATGCATCGTCTGCAGACTGAATGAAGAATACTTTGCCCATATGTGTACTAATATTCTTACCATGGTTGTAGATTCTGCAGTAATGTGAAATTACAAATCTGATTTTTTTTTTTTTTGTCATTAGGCAGGGTCAAACACTTGGAATATACTAGTAGTATTATGTGGAAATCGGCTAACAGTTTTTGCTCTCAAGAGAAATTTTCAGATTTGTAAAAGCTAATACTGAAGACCTCACTCTTGGGTGCTACATGTATATATGAGAAGAAAGATTGAGGTACTGGATTACTAAGAGGGCCAAAAACAAGGGAGTCCGAAAAACCAAAAGCCAAGATACAAATTTAGCCCACCGCAATCTAGACATTCGTCTTTTTCTTAGTTTCACTTCAGGGATGCTAAAACAAAAGCACGCCACACCCTATCAACCGATGTATCATTAAGTCAGAAGGCAAGGGTTTAGATACTCAGAATTCTGTAAAGGGACATAAGTTGAGATCAATTTATTTTTTAAAGAATTTAAGCACCCATCATGTCTAAAACATGTGAATATAAAGTTTTAATAATATTATGAAAACTCTACAACCTGAACTTCTCTTTGTTCATACAGTTGAGAGGAGAGAGATCTTCCTTATTTCAACCGGCAAAAGAACTATCAGTACTTTGCTTTGGATTATTGTCATCCTAGTAAATATTTATTTCTCTAAGTATCTAATTGAAAATCACCAGTTACAATATTTTTAAACTACCACTGCTGTCTACAGACTCTCCTTACCTGATTTTACTACAGCAACAAGCCACAGAACAAGAATATTTTATCTTTGCAACCAAGGACAAAGGATATCTGGTTCCTCTTTACCACAAAGAGTTTATAATTTTTTTTAAATCCTCACTTGAAGCTATTTTTATTTTAGAGAGAGAGGAGGGGAGCAACAGAGAAACATAGATGGATTGCCTCACATACATGCCCCGACCAGAGATTGAACCCAGCACCTTTGGTGTATGGGAGGATGTTCCAACCAACTGAGCCACCAGGCCAGGGACACAAAAGAGTTTAAAAGTAGCAAAATGGTGCCATGATTAGGTTAGGCAGGGGCACTAAAAACCATTAGGGTCGTTATTCACTAATAACCTACTACAAAACCAAATATTTATGTTGCTGAAGAGGTTGCTCATGATTACTTCTAGGCTATAACTAAGTAGACTCCAAAAGAATGTTGGTGACCCCTCCAAGACAGGGCTTTTAGCATTGAAAGTTAACATCTTTTTTTAATGCAGCTTTTGTTCAAGCTTTTCCAGGAAAAAGCAAACAAAACTTTCTTTCAATTGCGTCCTTTAAAAAGAACTCATTAATATCAAAAGGCAGAAAGCATGGCTTTTTTTTTTAATTTACTGATTTGAAACAGAGATCGATTTGTTGTTACATTTATTTATGCATTTATTGGTTGCTTCTTGTGCCTCAACCCAGGATGGAACTTGCAACCTTGGCACATTGAACAATGCTCTAAACAACTGAGCTACCCTGCCAGGTAGTGTGGCTTTTTTTCTTTTTCTTTTTTTTTTGTCATTTCAAACTATCAATAACTTTCATTCTCCAGATATTTATTTCTTTCTGAAAGAGAATGTTAAAAGAATGTTTCAATACACTTTCCCTTTTGATTTGGGGTCAAAATGAGCTATTTGCCATGATGAAAAAAGCCAGCACTTTCAATCTTGGAAGATCAGATTCATGATTTTAGCCCTTCAGCTTCCACAAATCACCATCAGCAAATCCTACATCCAACCATCTCTCTTTCCAAAGAGCTCTGTCTGTAGTAACTTTGAAATTAAGATGGTTTTACTTTCGACTTCCAGCCAAGATGGAGGCATAGATAGACACACTGTGCCTCCTCAAACAACCAAAAGAAGGACAACAAATTTCAAAACATAAACAACCAGAACTAAAAGAAAATTGAACTCTATGGAAGTTCGACAACCAAGGAGTTAAAGAAGAAACATTCATCCAGACCGGTAGGAGGGGTGGAGACAAGCAGCTGGGTGGAGAGGACTCAAGACAAGGCAGCAGCTGGCAGACCCTGCGGACCTGGCAAGGTGGCACATTGTGGACTGGGCAGTCCCACACCCACATGTGGAGAAACAGGGAGGAACAACTGGGGAGCAAGACAGACTGCACAACTCAGGTTTCCAGCGAGGGGAAATAAAGCCTCAAAGCCTGTGACTGAAAACACCTGTGGGGGTTGCGGCAGTGGCGGGGGAAGAAACTCCCAGCTTCACAGGACATTTCGTTGGAGAGACCCCTGGGGTACTAGAAAGTACACAAACCCATCCACCCGGGAATCAGCACCAGAAGGGCCCAATTTGCTTGTGGGGAGCAGAGGAAGTGACTGAAAGGCAGCAGAGAGCAGAGCAAGCAGCACTGTTCCCTCTCGGACCCCTCCCCCACATACAGCGTCACAACGCAGCAATGTGGGTTGCTACGCCCTGGTGAACACCTAAGGCTCTGTCCCTTACTACGTAACAGGTGTGCCAAGACAAAAAAAAAAAAAATGGTCCAAATGTGAGAACAGATCAAAGCTCCAGAAAAAAATACAACTAAGTGACGAAGAGATAACCAACCTATCAGATGCACAGGTCAAAACACTGGTAATCAGGATGCTCACAGAATTGGTTGAATATGGTCACAAATTAGATAAACAAATGAAGGCTATGCTAAGTGAAATGAAGGAAAATGTACAGGGAACCAACAGTGATGGGAGGGAAACTGGGACTCAAATCAATGATGTGATTCATACTAATCATAGGGGTGCCAGAAGGAGAAGAGGAAAAGCAAGAAATTGAAAACTTAATTAAAAACATAATGCAGGAGAACTTCCCCAATCTGACAAAGGAAATAGACTTCCAGGGAGTCCAGGACGCTCAGAGAGTCTCAAAGAAGTTGGACCCAAGGAGGAACACATCGAGGCACATCATAATTACATCACCCAAGATGAAAGATAAGGAGAGAATCTTAAAGGCAGCAAGAGAAAGGGAGACAGTTACCTACAAAGGAGTGCCCATCAGACTGTCAGCTGATTTCTCAAAAGAAACCTTGCAGGCAAGACGGGGCTGGAAAGAAGTATTCCAAGTCATGAAAGGCAAGGACCTACATCCAAGATTACTCTCCAGCAAAGCTATCATTTAGAATGGAAGGGCAGATAAAGTGCTTCCCAGGTAAAGTCAAGTTCAAGGAGTTCATCATCACCAAGCTCTTATTATATGAAATGTTAAAGGGACTTATCTAAGAAAAAGATAAAAAATATGAACAGTCAAATGACAACAAACTCACAGTTATTAACAACCAAACCTAAAACAAAAACAAACTAAGCAAACAACTAGAACAGGAACAGAATCACAGAAATGGAGATCACACGGACGGTTATCATCAGGGGGGTAGGTGG
>VMDR010004552.1:0-59002 GCA_007922815.1 Macrotus californicus
TTTTTTTTTTTTTTTTTTTTTTTTGAATTCTTGTTTCTTCATTCTATTCTGGTTGAATGTTGATTTCTTCCTTCTGCTCCAAGTCTTTGATTTGAGTCCCGGTTTCCTTCCCTTTGCTATTGGTCCCCTGTATATTTTTATTTCACTTTTCATAGCCTTCACTTTTCCCTCTATTTTGTGACCATACTCAACCATTTCTGTGAGCATCCTGATTACCAGTGTTTTGAACTCTGCATCTGACAGGTTGGCTATCTCTTCATTGCTTAGTTATATTTTTTCTGGAGTTTTGATCTGTTCTTTCATTTGGGCCATATTTTTTTTGTCCCAGCCTGCCTGTTACATTGTAAGGGGTGGAACCTTAGGTATTCGCCAGGGTGGGGCAACCCACATGACTGTGCTGTGGTGCTGTATGTGGGGGAGGGGTCCGAGAGGGGACAATGCTATTTGCTGGGCTCTCAGCCAGCTTGCAGTCATTTCCCCCAGTACCCACAAGCAAATTGGGCCTTACTGGTGCTGACTCCTGGATGGGTAGGTTTGTGTATGTTCTAGGACCCTGTGAGACTCCACTAAAAAACTCTCCTGTGAAGCTGGGAGTTTTTTCTGCTGACATAACACCCACAGGATTTTTCAGTCAGAGGTTTTGAGGCTTTATTTCTCTGTGCTGGTTGTGCAGTCTATCTCGTTCCCCAGTTGTTCCTCCTGGATTATCCACACACAAATGTGGGACCACCTGGTCAGCCAGCTTCCACCTCCCCTGCCCTGGTCCTCCAGCTACCACTTTGCCGCATGTCCTCTCTGCCCCAGCTGCCCATCTCCACCCCTCCCACTGGTCTGGATGAATGTTTCTTCTTTAACTCCTTGGTTGTCGGACTTCCATACAGTTCAATTTTCTGTCAGTTCTGGTTATTTTCTGTTTTTAACTTTGTAGTTGTCCTTCTTTTGGTTGTGTGAGGAGGCAAAGTATATCTACCTACACCTCCATCTTGGCTGGAAGTCTACTTCTAAATTATTATTTAAAGTCCTTACCCACATATGTATTCAAGTTTATAGTAAAGGAAATTCTGCCTGTAATGGGCCAAATTCTATCCCCCATCCCCAAATTCATATGTTCAGTTTGGTAAAATAAAGAATCAGAGACCAGCCTGGAGTATTCCCCGAGAGGCAGAACCAGTTTGGTCACACGAATGAAGCTCACTTTAGCTTATTTTGCTAGGCTAGCTTGACCTGGGTCATTTCTTGCTTATGCCTCTGGAAATCATAGGAAAAACTTGGACTGCTTCCCAAGGCTGGTATGAGGTGAGCACTGAATATTCTGACATAATCAATAGCTGTGAAGAATAAAGTCACTTGGTTCCTCACTACATAAGCTGCTTTATAATACTATATCCTTGAGCCTCCTTTCATGTTTTGGCTCAAGTGCTCTCATTTGCAAACTCTTTTTAGTGTCTGCACAATAAACTCTAATTACTACAACACTTCAGTGATGTGTGAGTTTTACTTCTGTTGTTTCTGAACTTTTAAGAAAGTGTATGCCTCCAAAATTCAATACCTAGTACATCAGAGTGTGACTGTATTGGGAGATAGGGCCTTTAGAGAGGTGATTAGGTTAAAACGAGGGTGGTAGGGTGGGCCCTAATCCAGCCTGAGTGGTGTTCTTAAAGAAAGGAAATGTGGACACAGACACCAGACATGCGCTTGCACGGAGGAAAGACCATGCGAGGACACAGGGAGAAGGTGGTCACCTGTAAGCCATCACAGGGGCCCCGGGAGAAGACACATCTGTCAACACCTTGATCCAGGACTTCCAGCCTCTAGAACTGTGAGAAATAAACGTTGTTTAAGCTACCCACCCCCCACCCCGTTCCCAACTGTGGTACTGGTTGTGGCAGCCTTGCAGACTAAGACACTTCCCTGGTTTTACTTTCTGAGTTATTTTCAAGTTAGAGAAGAAAATGGACTCTCACGAGCTTCTGCTTGTAAGGCACACAGCAGAGGGCTGGGCACTCAGAAAACACCCAATAAATGCTGGGGGGCGTCACGGCACTACTTAATGGCTATCTCGATATTCACAGGAGAACACATGGCCCATGTTCCAAGGGCTGTGCCAGGTGAGGGTGAACCAAATCAACAAACCTGCTGGGCCAACAGGGCCAGGCTCAGGAGGCAGAGTCTGCGTCACCCTGTCTTTCCCTCGCAGTTCATTAAAATATCTTTATAGAACCAGAACAGGAAAGTGAGTTTTGTGTTTTAAAAGTCAGGATATTCCCATGGCCTATAAGTAGACAACCTGTGATTCAGGTTGTCTTCAGGGTGAGGTGTTCTCACTGGGGGCGCCTTGCTTAAGGAGGATGTTAACAGTCTACTTGCTCATTTACATGGCAAAGCCCTGTGGCAGGCAGAGTGAGGCGGCGAGGACAGGCTGGGGGGCCTCCGTGAAGTCACTTGGCACCTATGATGTGAAGGGATTTGATAGAGAAGCTCCCAGGGCCTGTTCCAGTCCCCAGTTTGATTCCTCTGATCAAACAATGCATTTGCCAAACTCCTAGAACCTGGACTCTCTGTCAGGAACTACACCATCTTTGGGAAGTGTGCCACTAGTCAGTTTAGTGCAGCTCCAAGGTTACCCTTCGTTGGCTGCTCTGGGAAAGTGGATCTGAGCCCTTTTAAATTTTTGTCCTTTGCTGGCTGGCACAATGCCAAATGCTGTCAGCAGAGGCAGTGGAGAGACACTGAGAGAGGGGGGCTCCGGGACTCACTCAGCAGGGTCCCTGGCGCCAGGCTCCTACACGGCACACTAGTCAGCAGTTCCCAGCCCTTCCTCCATGAACACACTCCCGGGAACAGTTTACCTTGGAAGCCTAGGAGCTGGATTTCCAGCAAGCCCCGCCCAGCCATGTGGCACCACTGGTGACCTGTCTGATGGAGGGAGGGAGGGTGGTGGGGAGATGAGAGAGAAGAAGAGAGAGAAACATCGATTGGCTGCCTTCTGTACATGCCAGAACTGGCCTGAAACCGCAACCTGGGTGTGTGCCCTGATCAGGAATCGGACCAAGCTTTTGGTCTATGGGACGATGCTCCAACTGAGCCACACCAGCCAGGGTTCTATGTTCAAGTTAGTTAGTGGTTTCCTCTCTCTTAATTGACCCTTGACTGTACAGAACTGATATCATGAGCAGTCCGGGGAGACAGACCTGCAAAGCTGGGACTTGGGAATTGGTTTGGTCGTGCTTCTGGGCCTGAGTGCAGTGCTGACCTCCATGTTGGTGGGAAATGGCATGGTGGTGAGAAGAGACTTGTCATTTCAAGTGTAGCCCGATCCCAGTTGTGTGGGCTGCTCATGAATAAATGCCTCCAGACCTAGGCAGTGACCAGGCCCCAGGGGTGATGCCCTTCCAAGGAGCATCTGGGAAATTCCCGTTGCCTCAGGGAAACCAAAACCATTTCCGGGTGCAGGAACCTGGGCATTGCATGGATCGCCAGGTGGATCTGGGTGGCCTTGGAGCAACAGGCCTCTGCAGAGCACAGCCCGACCATGGGATGCCAAGTGCCCCAGCAGGCACCACTGACAGCCTGGCCCGGGCATGCCAGGGAGACCAGCGAGCACTGGCGCCTGTCACATGCCCCAGTGCCACACCTGTCGGAGACTTTAAAACCTAGAATCCGTGTAAAGATAAGAAAGACACATCTGGTCAAATCTAAATGTTCCATATGCTGTGTCTTGACTCCTGAGAACCTCAGCAGACGTTCAGTTTGGCTGGATTCCTGGAAGTCTCTCAGATGAGTTTCCTTTGAATCAGTGTCACCTCCTGGGAATTTACCAGCAAAGCAAGTAAGTGCCCAGGCCCTTCCCGAGACCCGCTGACTCAGAATCTCAGGGGTGGGCCCAGCAGTCTGCGTGTCCACCAGCCCTCCAGGGGATCCGATGTGCACTCAGTGGGACAGTCAGTCAGTCACTGGACACAGGAACGCTCCCACCTTCTGATCATTTAGTGGCTCCCTACCAACCAGCACAGGCTCACCCCCTGCCCCCCGACAGTGAGTCTCCAACTTTAAATTCACTTGCAGAGTCTGTTTTAAAGTGCAGATTCCTGGGTCAGCTCCCCAAGATGCGGATTTCAGTGATCCTGACGCATGCGGTTCACAGGCCGCATTTGCGATGTGGGTTCGCCGTGGGATTAGGGTGGTGCACGTGTCTGTCTGAATCATCTACCAGCTGGGCAGTTCATGCCATCCCTCTTCTAGTCCTCGAACAGTGTGCCTTTGCTCCTGCTACTTTCCAGGTCCATAAAGTCCTTGTTGCCTTTACCTCCTTCTCTCTACAGTATTATAGTCACAGGCCCAGCTAATGTGAAGACAGGGACTGTCTGTGATTCCCCAAGGCCAGGCACTCAGCAAGAGATGTATACTTGTTTGTAGGCCTTTCAATTCAATTTATTTCGGTCCAATTCAATTCAATGCAATGCAACGCAACTCAATTCATGTCAGAATAAAAGAGCCCTGGGGAGCCCTTTATGAGCACTCGCGTGCGGAAACCAGGCCTCAGAGAGTGGAGGAGGGAGGGACCCCACTCGCTGATAAGGCATGATGACTTATATTCACACGAAGCATTATTCCTCAGGGCACCGAGCTCCTTCTCCACCAGAGACCCGGTGATTGCTGCGGTTGCCCAGGGTTTTTTGAGGCCCTCCCCACCCAGCTCACCAGGAACATTTCGTCAAGATGAAACTGGAAACTGCTAAGGTACCTGTTGCAACCATCACAGGGGCTCACGAGCTCACCTCACGCGCAGCTGTCTGTCTCCTGACCTCAGTCACCATCGACGTGATGGCGGAAGAGCAAGCCGAACTGAGTGCCCCGCAGCTTATCTCCACCCACAAACAATGCACAACGGCTGTTCACAAGCCACAAAGCCCTGGTCACACAGCCGTTCCGGGTGACGACGTCTCAGCAGGAGCCAGTTGAGAATCTAGCCAAGTTGGATTGCTGCTGTCCTAAGTTTCACAAATAGCAAAACGGTGCAGAAAGGATGGCCAGGCTCCAGGAACCGCACGTCCAGGGGTTTTCCTGTGGCAGCCCTGGCGGAGCACGCCGCCCGGACACCTGGAGACCGTGAGAGGGCAGAGCTGCAGAGAGGCCTGATGACATCAGTGCGTCTCCCTCTTCCTGCGTCTGAAACAACAAAGGGAGACAGATCTCCTGAGAGGCTCCAGGATGGCCCTTGATCACTTCCCTCCCAGCGTGGCACCACGAAAGACGCTTCATGCTGAGCTTGCAAGTCCAAGTGTCTCACAGGATTAACGGTTAACAACAAGCAGAGAATCTCCTCTCGCTCTACCCTCTTCCTCCCATGAAGAAACAAATGGGAAACTCCAGGACTGGGGCTCCAAGTTTCTAAAATTAGTTCATTCTGTGATTCCCAAAAGGGATTGAGTCAGACTTTCATGCATTCATCGACAATCTGGCATAAAAAGAAATCCAAAAACTTAGCCATCTCCATGAATAAAGCAGGAAACACCACAGACAGAGACTCATCTGGACAGATTTGGAGGGTTTTGCTTTGTAACTGAATCAGCTCCCAAATGTCTCACTCATTCTGTCATTCACTCAACAAATGCGCATTAAGCTGCCACGGTGAACGAGGTGTGGCCCTGGCTCCCACGGCACATGCCGCAGCGTGGGGAAGGCGGGCACACCACCACCAGGATCCAGGCAAGTGGTTGTGAACGGTATCAGGCCCGTTCTGGGAGCAGACACTTGACCTAAGCGAGGATGACTGGGGTGGGGATGCGGATCCTTAGAAAGCTTCCTTCAAAGAGGTGACAGGAAAAACAGGTTGAAAAACTCAACAAGACCCCTCCTTTCCCAACTCCCAAGTCCCAAGAGCACAGTAAAGGGACAAGCCAGCCCCATCAGTGACTGGATGCACTGAATAGGGTTCAGTCACTCCCTGCTGCTCCTGCCCTGGAGGCGTGATGTGAATCTAATCTCGAGGAAACAGCACACTTGCTCCGGCTGAGGACACTCAGCAAAGCGTCTGGAGCCTAGTGTCCTGAAGACTAAGGAAATGTTTCAGGTTAAAGGAGACTAAGGAGACGTGCCAACTCAATGCAACACATGGTCTGGGGCTGGCTCCGGAGCCAGGAAAAAATAGCCATGAGGGGCATTACTGAGACCGCTGGGGAAACGTGGCCGTAGCCTGTGGATTAGAAAACAAGGCATCTGTGTGACGTGTGCAGATCCTGATCGCTGTAGTTCGGTCTTGTCAGAGACTGTGTTCTTAGAAGATCAGCCGTGGCGTATGCAGGGGAGAGGGGCATAATGTCTGCGATTCACTTGCAAGTGGGTCAGAAAAACGTGCGTGTATGTACGCACGTGACAAAATGTTAATGCCCATCTGAGTGGAGGTGAGGGGTATGGGGAATTTCTTTGTACTACTTTGCAACTTTTGAGTAAGTTTTAAATTGTTTCAAAATTAGAGGTGACCCCCAAGCAGCAGGTAGGGGTGGGGAGTCATTACGGCCCCTTTAGGGGAGGGTGGGCGGTGCAAGGGTGGGAAGTGGCAGCCGTGTGGTGTGTGCAGGGAGCGAGCAGTTCAGCTGGGACACCAGTTCGAAGCAGGGGCCAGGAGGGGTCAGGCTGGAAGGTGTGGCAGAGGCAGGCAGGAGGGGTTGGGTCTGTGACCTGCAGGCTGTGGGGACTGCTGAAAGCAGAGGAGTGGCACAGGATCAGAAGGCCATCTTAAGGCGATCACGGCAGCTTTGTCCATCAGCTTTGTTGGGGGCGGGTCTGAAAGGACAAGCCAGTGCAGGAGGCCGGGGCCAAGCTCTCACAGCACTTGGGGCCACGCCAGCACCACCGTGTACAGGGGTTGCTGCATTCGCCAAGTGCTTCCTTAACATGCAGGGACTGAGCTGAGGGCTTCCCTGCATCCAGGGTGCGGGCCAGCAGCAGGGCGCTGTCTCGGTGCCTCACAGACAGAGGAGCTGGCCTTTAACAGACCGCTGACAGGTGGGATGGAGGAGAGCCTGTAAAAAAGGGATTTTCCTGTGGAAGCGATGGCACCAACCGAGAGAGTGACCTTCTCTCAGAGAAAACAGTTCAGGGAAGGAAGAGGTCCAGTTCCCATGTGGAGTGGGAAGGGCCTTTGTGACACTGGGTGTTTGGCTCATGCGTCTCAGGCTCCCAGGAGAGTCCAGGAGCCACAGCAGAGCCGGTGGGCAGGACCCTTGGAGTCGGACTGCCTGCGTCCAGGCTCTGGGGGGCCTCACTCTCCCTTACTAGAAGCTGTTCATCATTTGTGCTTCCCGTTGCTCAGCTGTAACGTGTGGTACCAGAACGTAACTCAGGCAGGGCTGTGGCGCAGAGAATGAAATGAGTGACACAAGAAAATGCTTAGAAAAGCCCCAGATCAGAGGGAGTGCTCGGAAGGGTCAACCGCCACCTCCACCACTTCCAGGTGGCCTCTCAGGCACCCACAAGAGGGGAGGAAACAGAAAGGGGCAAGTGGGAGCGGCCCCACCTGGACAAGGAAAAGGCTAATCTGCCCAGGCTCCCCCCACCCCGGGCTGTGGTGCATGTGCGCCCAGCCATGGGCTTGCCGGGGTGGGCCCAGCAGACTAGCTCCCTGTGCTGCAGCCAGGCGGTGCCTTCAGGCTGCTGGGGAATATTTCACACGAGGGCTGTGCGAGAACCACTACTGCTTATTAAAAAGCGATTCCCAGTCACAGCTCAGGGCTAGAGTCAGAAGATGTGGGGATGGTGCCCGGAACACTGCACTTTGACATGGGTCCTCCTGTCCCCTTTCCCCCAACCCCACTCTCTCTCCGTTTATGGGTGATTAAGTTCCTGAATGCTGCCTCAGACCGAGAAGTAATTGTCAAAGTAGCGCATTTTGGAAGGAGAGAACTAATGGCAATTATTTTAATCCTGTATCTCGAGTAATCACTTTGGACCCTTTAATTTATATAATTCAATGAAATATATAGGATTTTGTGTGGCCAGACAATTACCACAAGGAATTTTACTTGGGTGGAAGAAAGAATGGTTGAGTTGTCCAGTAATGGGACGGGCCGCCTAGCCAGGTGGAGGTGTCCCTACAGGGGCCTGCGTGGGGCAAACGCTGGACTCACTCGCAAGATTCTTTCCAACTCTAATGTTGTGTGAGGCTCCATTAAGTACAGAAAAAAATAAGAGGCCCACACCTTTTAACAGAATTTCAGCTCTAGAAAAAAACAACACTGATGATTTTTAGTTGACTGTCAAACAACTACCACATTTTGCTGTATATAATGCACACATACCATGGATATAACAACCCATGTATCATGCACACAGAAACGTGGGTGCGCATTATACATGGCAAAACCGGTATTTCTTATGCAACGAGGAAAAGAAATATTCCTCAAAGTGCAATTTTTTCTGGGCGAGGCATTGAGATCAAGTTTCTTTTTCTTCTTCACATGCAAGAGCTTTAAAAATTCAGCCTAACACTTGACAAATAGTGAGGCTTCATATTCACTGGATATTAGTAACTCTAATCACTATTATCCATATTTTACAGATGAAGAAACAGGCTAAGACCAGTTAGATGACTTGCTAAGGTTATCTTTCCAGTAAGTGAGGGCGTCTTGATTCAAACAAGTGCTAATTCCAACAGCAATTAACCCTCTTACTATAACTGATATCCAGTGAGTGAAATATTTGATTAATTCATCCAGAATAAACAGGATGGCGGGGGCCGTTGGCTTTGTCTACCCTCTGAGACCACACTTCTCTCTCGGGAGATAAGACAAATCTAGAGAACACATCTTGAGTGGCTGGCTGGCTCTGAGGTGATCCACAGCGGCCTTTCACAGCACTCACCTTTCTACTGACACGATCATTCAAGTAACTTAAAAGCCCAAACCACTGCATTGGTGCCTTAGCAAACGCAGTATTTCTTACTTTGATGTCTACTTTGGGGTGGGAGGTGGATCACAGGCATGCATCGGCTGGTGGGAGTAAGAAGTGTCTCCTTTCCAATCCTTTTGTACCTTTCTGGCAATGCCGAGGGGCAGCACTGGGAATGAGCTCACTGCTGTACCACTCAGGAGCAGCAGAGGGCAGCACAACACAACATGCTGATTGTTATGGGGGAGCCTGGGAATAACCGCTATGCTTTTAAAAGGCTTTCATATCATTTGGAGAATTCTTGCAGAGTAGCACTACAGGTTTAAAATGATGAAAATGAGCTTATTTACTTGTTTCAACTTGGTATAATTCACTAGGCTCGACATCATGCACTTAAGGGAAAAATATTGAAGGTTGTAAATCACTCACAATTCCAGAACTAACTTTTCCTTTTGAGGCTCCGGCTGTTTCACTCCCCTTTCTAGAACTCACCTAAGGGGCTGCACGCGAACCACACTTACAGCAGCTCCTGGGCGCGTGCTGGCCAGTGTCCTTGGTTTGGTTTGGTAAGTGCTTCCTAGTGCAGCTGCAATGTAAAATCAAGGTGCCCCCGTCTGCGGGGACCTGCAAGGTTTGGGTACCATGTGCAGAGGAGACTTGGAATATGGGAACCCAGAGCATGACAGTCAATTACAGAACTTCCATATTATGAGGAAGCAGTATCATGTGAAGGCTCTGGACAGACAGGTCTGTGTTCCAATCTCAGGTTTGCCACTTGACAGAATGACTTTCAGTTATTTAACTTGGGGATTCAATTTCCTCATCTACAAAACGAGATGTGTACCCACTTCACTGTATGGTTGTCATAATTAAATAATTCATATTGATTAAACATCGACCATATGCCATGACTGTTTTTAGAGTTGGTGAACTGGTGACTTAAAATTATTGCTGTCATGAAGCTTACATTTCAAGAGTGTGACAGGTAATGGAACGACAAAAGTCATTTCAAACAGTGGTGAGGGGATAAGGACAATAGGCAGAGTGGTGTGAGGCAGGTGCTCGCCTTCAATGAGGTGAGCATGTCAGGGAAGTTTAGTGAACAAGGAAGGGATGATGTGGGAGCTGAGACCAGGGCAGAGGGACTCACTGCCAAGGCCAGGGCTAGAGTGAAACAGAGGAGAGGCTAGAGGCAGGTAAGGACCAAGATCCCAGAGAGCCTATGAGTGATGGTGGGTGGAGACTCCAAGTTCACACAAGTGCAAGAGAAGGCCAGAGGTTTCCGGCCAGACAGGAAGAGGGACCGGGAGGCAAAGGGTGGGACAGGAGTAGCAGCACATTGCCTGGCACAAAACCAGCTGTAGTTAAAGGTGGCACATTAATTTTTAAAAATAACAGATGGCCTGCTTCTCAGCCTTGGACTAACATCAAGCATAGTATCTGTTCTTATTAATTTAATATCTGATATGTCCTCTATCTGAGGACAATATATTAAATGGGTTTTTGGAAGTAGGAGATGGAGTAGGACATTGCTCCGTCCACTGCACACATCAACCTGGCAATGCAGTACTTCCAGGAATAGTGACGATGATGATGATGATGATAATAATAATAATAATAAAAAATAACAGATGAGAAGCTTGGATTCTTTTAAAGAAAAAATAATTTCAAGTATTTTCCAGCAATAATCTTCCTTACTTTTCTTTGAATATGTAGTGACAAGACACTCAAGTTTTAAGAAATGGGCTCGTTTTCTTTCTGCGTTACAGAACAGCCCATAAGCACCATGACTATCACACTCATTGTAAAAGGCTCAGATAAATTTAACATTCACTTCTGTTAAAAAATATATGTGCATTACAAACACTTTAAAACAGAAAAAAAAATCCACCACCTCACCACAAAAACTGCTTTAGCATTTTGTGTATTTCTTTTCAGATTTTGGACAAATCTAAAATTTACTCAATCCTGAGCATTTTAAGCATTGTAGAGAAGCCATTTAAATGATGGTTCTTACCGTCCTAATTATTTTTGATTCTTCCGATTTCCCTCTCAGCAGAAAACTGAGAACATCACATAGTCACAAAGACTAAATCTCCAGTTTTCACAGACCTTAGTCAAAAGTCGTTTTTCCTAACTCAGCTCTAAAATCTTGTACAGAAGTGTCTAGGTCCTACCGGCTGACCCCCAGACAAGGAGGTTAACTCAAAGGCCCACCTCTGCTCACTTGAAAATGGTGAAACAGTCAGAGCGTTCAGTCTTCACGATTACGGGGAACCCAAACTCTGTCTTACGACTGTCACCTGAAAAGTCAACTACCTGACAGCCAAAAAAGCACATGTAAAATCACCTTAATCATCTTTATTAAATAACAAGACTTTGTAATTTAAAATACCTAAATCTTATATGCAGAAAATGTGTGAAGCTTTTTATAAATTCCAGGGGATAATTAAACTACTTGTTCTTTTTTCTTTTTTGCTTAATGTTTTAGATTTCCTTTGTGCGTCTCATCTTTAAGATGTAGAAAAAAAAGATCCAACTGCAATATGCATTGGCATTTTAGGAAACATTTTGTATTGCACACAAATAATTTGAAGATCACCTTTCATCAGGGGCTATTTAAATAAAAAAGATGCATTTGCCAGGACAAACCAGTTTAAGTGTTAGGTCAGACTGATGCAAGTACCCAAGGAAAAGAGGTTCTCTTGGGTTTGCCAAACTGTGTTTCCACACACTTCTTCAGTAGGAACATTTCTCCAAGCTGCACAGGAGTCTCCCGGATCCACAACCCTCACTTTCACTGGCCAGGTAACAGTCAACACATCAAACCTCACACTGCATAGGTTTTGGCATAAACAGCCTGATGAAAACTCACTGCTAGAAACCAGTTGAAGTGTGCAAGCTTTAGAATTAAAACAGCAAACCCAACATCTGAAGATTTTAGGAAAATATATAAAAAGATACATTTTGAACTAGAGATATACTGCCTATACTAAATGATTTCAGTATTTTTTTAAAAGATTTTATTTATTTTTAGAGAGAGGGGAAGGGAAGGACAAAGAGGGAGAGAAACATCGAAGTGTGAGAGATACATCAATCAGTTGCCTCTCACACGGCCCCAGTTGGGGACCTGGCCCACAACCCAGGCATGTGCCCTGACTGGGAATCGAACCGGCGACCTTTCAGTTCACAGGCCTGCACTCAATCCACTGACCCACACCAGGCAGGGCTCATTTCAGTTTTTTTTTTAAAGTTCTTAAGTTGTCAGATTCTGAAATGGCATAACTGAAATCTAATTCATAGCAGAGCTAAAATTAGTTAAGAACTTATTAAATTCTTACATGTAAGTCACCATACTTGGGACTTTCAAGATTTAATGTTAGATAAAGGGGAGAGCCCTGATGGTGAAGAATGAAGAAGTGAGACTGGGGAGGCCTATGGAGGGAACAAACGTCTGTGGTTTGCTGGTTTGGGGTTAGTTTCCTCAAGGCTGTTTCAACCTGGGTGAGGGGTTCTCTAGGGTGGTTGTCAGAATTCAATGAAAACACAGAGCAGAGGCCTGATATACAGCTGCTCAATCTAAACACTATTCTTGCCTGAAGTGTTTCTCACTGCTTTCTAAACTGCCACAATGTGAACAGGACGGGTGACAAGACAGACAGATTTCTGAAAAACAGTAAGACTGATTCTCTTTGGGTGGCTTACAGTCTGAGGCCGAAAGAAATTCTAAGTTCCAAAAAGGGAAACACTGGAACACACGCAGCCTCCCTAAGTGTTCTGAAAAAGGTAACTCTCAACTGGGTGTGCAGGTTCTAACAAATTTATTACAGCAAAAAGAACTCCCCGTGGTAGCCTTATTACTCTGGTTCTGGTTCATTATAAACTCACAGAACTGGCCACGGTACATGTCCATCTTAAAACTTATACTTTGGTTAAAAAAGAATACTGTTTAACTTTTCTATTCAATAGAATTTAACTATCATTCCACATCAAAGTAGAAAAATACCACGTACACTTCCCGCTCACACGCTTCATGGGATGCTATGACGATGCAGTGCCTTACAGGAGCAGCAGCCATCACCGGCCTGGCTTCCTGCGTCCTGGACAATGCTCTGAGCGCCCAAAGCTAAAGCCCAGTGAGGTTACTCACCTCCAGCTAAGAGAAGCGAGCTGGGATCCTGAACCCAGGCAGCCTGACACAAGTCCATTCTATACCTTAGTTCTTTTCTCTGTTGCTGAGTAAACTAGATTTCAGGAAGAATCGCCTAACAATGTATGAGGAAAGGGTATATAGGTAACAGAGTCAGGCAGTTTGGAACCGACACTTCAAGTGTCCCTAATTTAAAAAGCACACACCAAGACTCCAGAGATAAGCTGTCTTCTCAAGGCCACCATGGGTTAGGGGCCAGGCTGACTGCATCCTGACCCCCAAGCTAAGCACACTATCAGCCCTCTTTGTGCGGACTCACAGAACTACCAATGGGCTTGGGTTAGCACCAGAAATACTTCTGAACATAGTGTGTAGACGACTGGCCTGTGAAAACCGGCCCACACCTTCTTGTTCTTTCTCTGAACCCTATGACAGGTTTCCACCTGAAAATTGTGACCTAGATGCTGGGAATAAAAAGCGAACGAGATAAAAGCTCACGGTCCAGCAGAGGGGGATAGATACGTCGACAAGACGACAGACTGTCACAGGTGCCCCAACAGAAATCTGTGCAAGGGACAGCAGAATAAAAGAGGCCCTAGTCAAATCACCTTTAGCTGTGATTTACCAGCCTACCCTGTAAGCCAGCGCTGTCACTGTCTGGTCCTGAAGAACGGGTGCTTCACTCCCGTCTCTAACGTGAGGGGGAGTCTTTCAACCCTTCACAACTTGCAAATACAATCAAACTAGGAAATCTATTTTGAAGAAAATGTCTTAAAAGACTATGATTTTATTAGTCAAGCGGACATTTAAAGAGATGTGTCACTGTGAGAGATTTTCTAGGGTATTGTGGATAATTATCATATAAAAATGCAATGCCAAATTCCCAAAAATGATATATACAGACCATAAACATTAACACACAAATCGATTTATAACAAAGACGACTATTTGGAGTTTAACTGTGCTCTGGAATTGAGTGGCATTTACGCACTATTGTACGGTACAGCCCGTGTGTACAACAGTATATTCTGTACTGGGATTATATGAACTTTCTGATTGCTGGATTCTGGAAAACCAAGTACTTGGAAGCTGCCCAAACACTTGGCTTTATAAAATTTTCATTTAAAAAAATTTCCACCTTAAACATTGTGCAGGAGAAAGAACACATTGAGTTTTAGAGTAAGAGCTCTGAATCCACATTCAATGTGTAACCTTGAACAACCTACTCACACTCAACAGGTTTTGTTTTTCCCACCTACAAAACGGGCACAGCACCTTCCCTCAGTGAACGGTCGTGAGGGTTATGAAATGAGTGAAGTTCCGACAGAAAAACAGTGCACGGCTGATGTTTTAGAAATGAGTTCCTTTCCTACTGCCTTAAAAAGGGGCAGCTAAACCTTAAATAATCCCTAACCCCCCAAAAAAGAAAAGTTCCAGAGCTTTAGGTTACATAATTAGTCACTATAGAAGTCTAGGTTTTTATAAAAATAAAAAAGGATAAAATCAGGCAAATACTAATTAGTAAAGTACGTGAGAGTCCTATAAAAACCAATATTTAGCTTTGCAAGTTAGTTTATCTGTTTTGTTTCCCCCTCCTAACATCCCCTAAAGATGTTCTTATAAACAGATAAGCTTAACACAAAACCTGACATTCCACTTACAATGGCGTCAGCTTGCTGTTCAGGAATCTGGAGATACAGCTCAAAAAAAGGGCAGGATATTATTTAATAAAATCAGAAGAAATTTATTAATTTTACAGCTATAAGTGGTGCTGTCCCAAACTGTGGTAAATTACTTCAGGTGTATCAGAAGTGTTTTAAAATGTAAGCCGACATCTAATTTTGGAACTAAAATAAAGACTGAAAAATCAAGGGTGCACCCTATCAAAATCTTGGTGAGAGACAATTGCTAAGTTCATGGTTAAAAAAAAATCATTATTTAAATGCACTAAACAAGTAAATTTTCCTTCATCCCAAAGGTATGGATATCATTGCACAGCAAAAGATAAATGCTATGTAAGAGCCCCGTATATTATATTACATTTATCTACTACTGTATTTCCAAAATAACTCAAGTCATTAAACAAAGTTTTGACATCATACTACCATCTGCTTCTCCCAAACAGAGCCAAACACAATTCCAGGCTGAGGCACTGCAAATACACCTTTAAGGCAGTGACTTTTAAGTTTATACTTAAGAGCTAAATTTGCCTTCTATCAATGTCACTATTTTATGAAGCTTATTTAGAACTAAAAACATCACTAGCATCAAGTCAAGGCTCCTCCTGATGTGCTGTCCACAGGTCCCATTTCCTTCCTCACCACCTCCAAGCACCTCCGATGGCAGAAACAGTGTTAAAGCCACCTGCTGCTGAAATCCATGAAATGAATGATAAAGCTATACAACCAGAGCAAGGTCCACGCTTTATAAACACGTACGCTCACGTCTGAATTGATACACAAGATTCTTAGTTCATTTTACAGATTCTGAAACCAAGCTGTTCAAAAGGTTAATTCTGAAACCATGGTCCATGTAACAAATGAATATATCAAAACAAACGAAAACTTCATTCAAATATTTACATTTAAAAATTAGGCTACTTATTAAGTGTGCTTGAACAAACCATGTGTGGAATTGAATTCCATTTACTATGGAGTTAATTTCTGCTAAACACTTACTGACATGAGAGAAGACCCCTGGCATATGAGTTTTCAAGCGTCCCCGATCTATGCTAAAAAAAAACCATGACAAATCATTTCTGAGGCACTAAGCTGAACCTCAGAAGTGGAAGGGCTAGTATGTAGGGCAAATTACTTGGGAGGCAGAGGGCTGGCCCCTGTAACTCAGTGTGGCTTTGCCACTGCCTCAGTACCACCAGGTATTCAATAAAATTCTCTAGAAGTCTCTGAGATTTTTCAATTACACCTCACTGCCTCACGTTCTAGTAGTATCTTGGAATTTCACAAAAATATCTGGGAATATATTCCTTGGGAAGGTGGAAGGGTCTCCTTATTACATTAAACAAAAAAACATGTAATTTCTTAGAGCTCACAGAGCTTTTCAAAATAAACTACTGATCATACAGCCCAATTAAAAACTCCAACACTTTACATTACAGGTATAGAAAGTTTATAGTTCAGCAATGCCAACATACATAATTTGACACCTTCACCCCTACTTGCAATGCGACTAGTAACTACACAATGAATTCTATTTTATTGTCACTGACTTTGGCTCAGATGTTTTAAATACTTAAACAATTTGGACAGTTTTTTGTGTGTATTTTGCTGTTTTGTGTGGGCATGGGTGCAGGTGGGAATTATAGTGAAGAGTAGTCAGTTCACTGTAACGGAGACAACCAGGAATTTAAGAGCTACTAAAATTTCACCATTTTCTTACAAAATATATGTGGAATAATATGGCTTAAAGACAGAGGGAAAAAGCCTCTTATTTGCTCATACTATTGTACTTTACCCTTTATTCAGTCTGACAATAAAGCCAAACTTAATTTACTACCTTAGGACAAGACTAACTCTCTAAGAGGATTTTAAGAAATCCAATTTATTTTGGTTCTTAGATAATGAGTGCTTAAAATTTTGGAATTCTTCAGATTAACTAAAAAAAGGTTGTATCAACAACCAAAATCCCCAAAGGATCAGATAAAAAACAACTGGTTAACCATTTAAAAAACACCCAACTAATTTTTTTAACAGATTAGAATTAGTTGAAATATATCTCTGCCCCTATACTGACCTTGACCTTTTGCCTAATCTATAGCCAAGGCAACATTTCTTAAGCAAAATGCTTCTATTAAGGAGACAAAATATCTCTAAAAGACAAATTAAAAAAACAAACAAAAAAACCCTAAGTAGGTCTAAAATCATTCCAAGGCTATCCCTTGGGTAAGAAATAGAACAACAAGGACAAAACAATTCAGTTTCTACAAACATACTATTTTCTTTTTGATAAAAAAAAAAGTGTGGTTGATTTGATACATATCAAAATCAGCAGAATTTTCATGTTTCACAATTTGGTTTCTA
Organism: Macrotus californicus; assembly: GCA_007922815.1. Taxonomy (NCBI): domain Eukaryota; kingdom Metazoa; phylum Chordata; class Mammalia; order Chiroptera; family Phyllostomidae; genus Macrotus; species Macrotus californicus. Next base: position 17,080 of record VMDR010004552.1, read on the forward strand.
GAGATCCTCAAATCTCTCGAACTCATTTGGGAAGTGTTCTGAAGGTGCATATTATAGTAAACAGCAGCAAAATACCAAAACAACTATTGCTAAAAAGCAGCTGCCCCTGCTTGTGCCTTTAGAATACTAGTTGTAAGACAGCAACAATGACCGCCAATGCTAATCTGTGCCATCAATTGGGATTCTAAGGAAGAAGCAAACTGTTTTCTTTAGACAGTCCAAAGTGGGACATACACAATCATACTGGGCAAACACTGACTTTTGGGAGAAAAATACCAGAAAATATTAACAAGAAAGACATAAGGGCATTATATTCAGTATTCTAAAGGCATGCTTCAGGTAGTTCAACAATGATTCTGGTAACACCAACTGCTCACATACATACACACGCACACACATCGATTTTAATGGTTTAAAAAAAATTTGTTACTTTAGAAAAACGAATGCAGTGCACTTTCAACAATATTATCGCCACAGACTCTGATTGCTCAGTCCACACATAAGTAGTAGTTGCCTTCTATGGTGATATGGCTTCTCTGCACTAATTCCCATCAGGCCGAAAAACATTAGGGCAGGTTAAGTAAAGACTGAATTGTTGCACAAAGGAACATTTACTCATCAGATCCCACTGATCTCTTCTGTGCCCGTTTCCTGGGCAACCTTCTTGGTGAAGCTTTATCTGGAAGAAAAGAGAAAGTTTTAACTTGCCTATTATAGGTATGTTAGATTCAAAAGACATTTTAAAAAGTATTTCCCTTCAACTTTACAATTAAGTTCAAAAAGCAATACACATACCATCTAATATTAAATGCCTCTTATCTAGGTTAGGTATTTTAACCACCCTTTAAAATAAACCTTCAAGAGGTAACAACTAAAATGAAACCTTTTGCAATTAGGCTGGAAAAAGAGCTACGCTTGGTGACGGTAATGCTGAAGGTACCATGCAAACTCTTGAACTCCACAACTGAACGTGATTATGCATGTGTAAGTAAACACTTTAGAAACAGAGTAAAAGGTATGAAACTTGCAGCTCAAGAAACTTATATTGGTTACAAAATTAAGACAGAATCACAAATGCAGCCATGCAGTTTGCACATTGGCAATTTCGTAAATTATCTGCAGAAAGCAGGATCAAGGAAATGAGGCGGTTGATTATTAATGCTAAAACCATCCCACACACATAAACATATTTATTTTTTTACTTTTTTCTCTTTACAGCTTATGTTAAGAGTCTTAGTGGGGGCGTCTATCAAACAAAAAATAAATGGTGGTGAGTTTCTTCTTTTTCCATTCAGTAAGAAAGTCACCTTAAGTTTCTTTTAAAACAGGCAGGGCTGTCTTCTCTCTGACCGTTGTGTCGTCTTATTTTGTAGGCGCACTTTTCAAATTAGGAAGGTAAGTTCTTTGTGGACTAAGTAATTATTTTTCCAGTTTTTTAATAAAGTGAAGAAGGACTGCAAAAAGATGTTTTCACCAAAGTACGGGGTTCATTTGTAAACATTTCATCAACACTGGTGTGAAAAATATCACGTGCCTAAAAGACTTTAAGTTTTATTTTTCCAAAATTACTAGACCATTCCTATATTTAAAAAATATGTAATAGATTTTTATCAAACATATTTAGCAAATAAAAATTATTTTTAAAATCTGCTTAAGAGTTAATGACTCAGAAATATTAAGACTAAGTCTAAAAATCAGATAAAACCTGACCTTTATTAACTGGATTAGTAATGTTGTGTTTAGGAAGTTCATCTCGCCTAAAACTGATCATAGGATCATTTTTCTGATGAAGATAACCTATAGCTCTCATCCAATTTACTACTACTGCCTTTACACAGCTGACCAATTTCCAAACAATTCTTAAACAATATGCTGAATATAATTTTTGAGGATTCGAAAAGTATTTTAGAATCTAGTAGCCGTCTGTATGAATATAACTGAAGTAGTGATTACTTCCAACAATTTCAACCACCCACAGCTGGTTTTAAAATACGGGAATACATGGGAAAAAACCTTCACCACCCACCTGTCTAGCGTATCAAAGTTAGGAAGCAGACAAATGAGAAACAGCATTCTGGAGTCACTGAGCTTTTGGGAAAATGGCTCCAAATATCTCAATAGCCCAGAAAGCAGCATTTATTTCAGCAAAGAACATGGTGTATAATGATGCTTTTCAGCCCAAGTCCCCACTTACCGCCACCACCCCAAAGACTAAAAAACCTCAGAAATAAACTAGTAAAATCACAGCGACTCTCTTCATTTTTAGATGACAAAGGCAAAATCTTAGTGAAACTTAGAAAAAACTCAGTCATCGATTCACATAGTTTCCAACCACCCTTTCTTCGTTCACATTCTGATGAGTGAGACAGAGACGAGCAAAAGCTCTTAAGGAACTGGGTACTGGCCTCCTCTACACCCTTCCCTTCACACTGCCCCTCTCCAAGGTAAGTAGCTCCTCGAAGCTTGAGAAACCTTCCAGACCTACACCTCCTCCAAGATCTTCAACGTTTCACTGGGTTTCCTCCGTTCTGTCCTCAAATACACAAAGCACGTGTCTTATCCAAAACAAAAAGCTGGTTTTCCCAAATTACCTGCCATTTGGCTGAACCCCTTGACGCTAAGAAAACAATGTTCTACGATGGTGGTTCTCAAAGTGAGGTCCAAACCAGCGGCCTCAAAACCCCTCTGATACGCAAATTCTTAGCTCCCACCGCTGAGCTCCTCAGGTGGAAGCCCTAGCAGTCCAGATGACTCTGGTGAAGGCTGAAGTTTCCGACCTGTTGCTCTAAGCAATCAAGTGTAAGAGACAAAAACAAGCACACAAAATTAAGTAAAAACACTGTTAAAGTTGAACTGAAAATATCAATATGATTTTGATTTGAAAAATATGTATTTTCTATCTCAGTTCACAGAATGGGCCTAGAAACAATGTCACCCAGTATCAATGACATCGCTCTAAAAATAAATAAAATCTTTAAAAACAAAGAAAAATGTTTGCCCTGAATCAAGGCCAGCAGTCTGCTGAAGCTGCTGGCTGCAAGCAGGAGCCTACAGCAGTGTCTTTCTACGGTCTGTTGCCGTTTCAGAACTTAGGAGATGTGATGGTCAGTTCATTAGAAAGAAACATCTGGAAAAAGAAAAATGTAGTTAAACACACCAATTCTATGAAACTCCAAATTTAGAGGTGATAATTTTAAAAAAGGAGAAAAATTTTTAAAAAACCTCGTTTGTCAACATTTGGGTGCCTCCTTACTTTGAAAATTAGAAAATAAATGGAAGAATTTAGCATTCATCCTTTTTCAGCAGAAACTGTTTTAGGGAAACCAAAGTTTCAGTTGATGAGGAAAGCTCTATCAGTGTTTCTTCCTTCCTCGTGCTCTAAAAAACGATGAAACAATGTCCTCAGGTGAGGGGGAAAAAAAAAGGAATGGCAGGGCTCTGGACCGTGTGGCTCAGCTGGCCTGAATGTCATCCCATATACCTACAGGTGGGTTTGATCCCCGGTCAGGCCACACGCCTGGATTGTGGGTTCAGTCCCCAGTCGGCAGGTTTGAGAGGCAACCTATCTATTGTTTTTTTCTCTTCTTGCACCTATGTTTCTTTCCCTCTCTCCCTCTTTCTAACAAAATCAATAAGCATGTCCTCTAGTGAGGATTTTTTTTTAAATCTTAAAAAAAAAAAAGAATGGCAGTTAGTAAAAATCAAAGAAATTTCTACTGAAAATCATCACGATCTCTGGAACACTGATTCACGTGAGCATTACCAACTAGTGAATGGTTAGAGAACTGGACATCTGTGTGATGTCAAAAACACAATAACAACTTTTGGCTGAAAGCAGAAAGAACTCCTCTTTCCTTGTCACACGGAAATACGTGGCTACCACCCGAATCCAGTGCTCAATTTAGCATCCCTAAAGATGGGACATACTCGATGTGATAGTGGAAGGAATACTTACGACCTACGATGTATGCCAGACTTTCAACCTGTGTGCCTCAAGAATTTTTAAAACATGCAATACCTGATTATTTGGACACTGACCCCCTTTCCTTAGATTATCAAATAAAAAGTGTCAACAGCCAACACAATTGCCATCTGGTGTGAATGAATCAAAATTTTACCTATTTTTTCTGGTCAGACTGGCAAAAAAGTATTTTTTAGTGTGCCACAGAATTTTAGTAAGTAGTTTGTCTGTGCCATGAGATGAAAAAGCTTTAAAATTGCTGAGGTACTCTGTTAGCCAGACAGACCAGTTTAAGTCTGATCGAGCCTACAGATTTGTCTTCCAGGTTAAGTAACTCCCAGCTGAAGACACCAGGAAAGAAGACAAGTCTGGCAGGTTGGAGTTTTTAGAGCCTTATTGCTCAGCGTGAACAGTGGGTCACCTGGAAACTCACCAGAAACACCAGAGCTTGGACCTCACTCTAGGGCTGCTGAATCCAAACCTGTGTCATAACAAGATTTTCAGTGATTTGTACACAATCGGTGCTTGAGAAGCCCTTTTCTACAAAGTGGTCAATCTCTTGAGCTGTTGTAAATTAAAATGAATGCAGGGATGTAACAACTAGACACACTGTATCACCCTGTATTGAAAAATAGTTATGAAGGATATTTTTGGGACAATTGAAGAAAGTATGATCTGGATTAGTTACTATATACAATAAAATAAAACCTTTAGTCAGAAAAATGTTTTTCTTTGCAAACTGAAATATTTTAGAGGTACTGTGTGGGTAAAAAGGGGCTCTGTAGTACATCTAACTGAAGTTAACCTCCCAGGGTGATCTGATCAGAAACTCCTAACTGGGAAGGTCCTGCTTCATTCAGGCTTGTAACTTCTCGAGCAAAAGGTCATTTTAAGCAAGCCCTGTCCACTGTCTCTGTTTCCCCTTTTCGGACCCCTCAGAAGGGCACATGATCTTGCTAACTATCCTGTAAAAAGATTTCCTTGCCTTGTACTCTTCTTCCACACCCTGTAACCTTCCTTAAGGTCCCTCCTCAACTCCAGATATACAAAAGAAACTGCAAACTGTACATTCCGGACAGCATCTGAGATCTTCCTTACTGGCATATTGTTAGTTTGCCTCAAATAAACTATAAACATTTTTTTCTACAGGTTTTAGATGTTTCTTACATCAACATGTCATATCTGTAATTTAAAGTATCTTATATTACAGAACTATTAAAAAGTGACTTTTGGGTAAAAAAAGAAATCTACACTCTAAAATAGAATATAATCATGTTTTTGCCAACTACATGTATTTTTCACACCCTTCTCCTTAACCTCTAGATATCTGATTTCTGAAATGCTCTCAGGACTCCCTTTGATTTCGCAGGACATGAGGCTCCATGTGGGGCTCCCAGGGTTTGCTGTAATAGCAATAAAGGATTGTACTTTTATGTGTTATGTGCCTTCCAGCCATTTTCAAATTCCAAAAATGAATCAGTAACATGCTTCTCAATGGTAAGCTTGAATATGATAAATTTTTTCACCTTAGCCAGATAACTGGATCAGCTTAAAGCTGTTTAGAGGCTCCCTTATTATTTATGAAGCCTCTCAAAACAATGAACTTCACTTAAATAGGAAAAGAGAAGGAACAGTGTCTTTGGTGGTAAAATGTGGTCCTAAAACTCAGGTGGACAATCAGATTTTGAGCATGATAAGCAAGTGTTGTTAAAAAAAATACACTATTTAGCGACTTTAATTCTACCTATCTTTTGAGTATTGGGTCTCACTGGGGAAATATATGAGCTTTAGAATGGGAGCTGTGAAGCTTGGTAAGTTACTTTTTCTTAGGAGCAAGTTCTCATTAGTAAACACAGAGGCAGCAGCTCACCATGCAGAATGAATGCCCAGTCCACACAAGGTACCTAACTTAAGTTCATTTCTTCCTTCAACAAGGCCTCCGTAAGTTGTGCATATTATTCATTCCAGTACATAATCACATACTACCTCTGATTATTCAAATATTCATGCCTGTGCTTTATTTTCAAGTAGAAATGTAAATTTTTGAAGAAACAGTAACTTCAAGTTGTTTTTAACATACCACTCAGAACCTAGAGGAGTATTACGACGTAGTATATACTCAATACTTCCTGAATAAAGACACAATTATATATGGTTCAAATTTTGGTCTATGAGTGTTATAATTCTCATCTTTAAGTTCCTATCAGGGAGGAAGATACTATAAAAGGAAGCTTCCCAATCTGTCATTTAAAAATTCTTTTGAAGAGATAGAATCCATAGCAGTTACAGTGGCTTTAGTTTTTAATTATAATTTTTAATACTTTTCAAAGGCAGTTTTATCTAATTCTATGTAAGATATTTAAAATACAATTATGTTTGAAGAAATCATATTTAAACATACTATAGACTTCAAAAGTAATTCTGATGCATCATAAAGATGCTATGGTATACATTTCAACCCGATTATATTTTCTGCCATAGTGAATGTCAGGATGACATGAGAAATTTGTCCTTAGAAAGATTTACTCCCTCAGCTAACACCTACGCTGTATGCTTCATCACCTCCAAATCTTGTGCTCTGAACACAACTTTCAAACGCTTACTGGACTTCCTTACCTGGGAGTTCCATGGGCTCCTCACATTCAACAGATCTAATCCAAGTTCATCTCTCCTTGTGCACACTTGCCCCTCTTCCTATATTCCCTGACATCAACAGGTCATTTCCACGCAGCTGCCAGAGCTCAGAGTACTCCTACTCCTCCCTCCCTAAGACATCCAAACAGTCACCAAAAGCCTGGTCTGCTCAACTTCTGAAACATCTTCCTACTCACTTTCACTCCCATCACTACTGTCTTTGCTTACTGAGGCCCTAATGATATCTTATATTTAAAAAAAAAAATCATCTTCCAGTAGCTCCTGCCTGTTAGCCATCCTCCACAAAACTATCAAATTGTTTTAAAACATAAATTTGTTATTTCTCTGCTTTAAAGTATCTGATGGCTACTTTTTACAACCTAGAAGGAAAAGTCAGAAGTCCTTAGCACAGCACATAAAACTTTTGACGACTCCTTCTCACCTAACTTTTCAAAACTCTGGTCAAATGTCAACTCCTGTGAATGATTTCCCCACTGCCCTACAGGGGGAAGGCCCTCCTGTGTTCTCATTACTTTGTATCCACTTCTGATTTTTTTTAATTTTAATTATTGATTTTTAAAGAGAGAGAGGGAGAAATATCAATTTGTTATTCCAATTATTTATACATTCATTGGTTGTTTTTCATTTTTATTTTTGACGCTGTTTGTGATGCACAACGGCTGTGATGGGTGTGTCTTCAAAGCGTTACAGGTCTGGCTGGGTTCAGTGGCAGAACCTAACCGCTGGCTCAGGGCACGTGTGTGTGAACCATCCCTCCACATCTTGAAGAAATCTTCCTCTGTACTCTGAGGCAGCACGGCGGAGGCAGCTTCAGCGGGAGAAGGCCTCGTTTCATCTTTTGCCACACTTGGGCAGAAGGCATCCTTCGGTGGGGCTCCTTGCACTGACTGAGTGCATGAAAAAAAAAACCTCTTCGGAGTTTGCCAACCTTGGTTTCCAGTAGCGTCATCTCAGTACTGAGAAACTTCAATTGTTTGCAATGCTTAGCCATGTCTGCATACAGATCACCAACTTTCTTCTCCAACTGCTCTAGCATTGAGGCAGACTTGTTGTGGATGGTGTTTTCTTCATTGCTTGACTTACTGCTTCTCTTCCTATTTGTTCTTGCAGCAGTTACTTTTTCTGTGGTAACTTCTTCAGCTATCAGTTCTGAAACATCTAAGGAAGGAGTCTCATTATTGGACTCAGATTCTTCCTCTGTAATCAATTCAGGACATGCACAGTACGATGGACCTGTTGGGGGGTTGGCAGGTGACGGGAATGGTTGTTGAGAGGTCCAGGGGACCATATGGGCAGCCCATTTTTTGTGTGTGTGTGCTCAGTCATTCTGTGTCTTTTAAGATGATTCCCATTGGTTGATTCTTGTATGTGCCCTGGTGTACTGGACGATGCTCTAACCAAATGAGCCATTCGGCCAGGGACTTTGTACCCACTTTTAGTAAAGCACCCACTATGCAGTAATTATGTTTCAATAAAGAGTTCACTACAGAAACAATAAGGAAAATAATTCAATTTGCAAACAAATTTATAAACAAAACAATTTGTAAACTGAGAAAGGTCTTCAATTCACAGGAAAAGAAATATTAAATGGCCAATTAATATGTATAAAGAAGCCAAATCTCATCCTTAACTGTCATTATAAAAAGATCTCATTTTTATCACTGACAGATGAAAGCATTTGATAATACTTGAGAATGATGAGAGTAGAGCAGAAACAGGCAATATTTTACATTGGTGAGAATATAAACTGGTACTATCTTTTGGGAAACAAATGAGATACTTTCCTTAAAAATGCATAATTTTAGACCTAACTGTTCTACTTTTTAGAAATTATCCTGTGTGGGGAATGGGAAAAATAGGTGAAGGGGGTCAAAAGGTACAACCTTCCAGTTATAAAATAAGTCATGGGATGTCAAGCACATCATCGTGACTATAGCTGACAATACTATATTGTATATCTGAAACTTGCAAAGGGAGCAGATCTTAAGTTTTCATCATAAGAAAAAAATTTACTATTATGTGTAGTGATGGATGTTAACTAGACTTACTGTGGTAATCATTTTGCAATACATATGAAAAATTTTTTAAACCCCATAAATTTAAAAATAAGAATCTGCATTAGTTTTTTTTAAATAAATGCTTACATATGAGCACTGAGTATTATTTGACAATTCTGCTTCACTCACTTTTATAATACTACCACTTTAGGGAGCACAGAACAGCATTTAATTGCACAAACTCATCCAAATACTGGCTCTACCTCTTAATAGCTGTATGACAAACTTCTTCATTACAGGTTTAATTTTAAGATTGAAAAACTCAAAATAACATCCTTCAATACAGAATAGAATTACTCTATCGCGACACATTTATATAAAATACTATGTAGTCATTAAAAAGAATAAAGTACCAAATAAGTAACTATCACAAAGATATCCAAAGCATGAAAACTCATCGTACACCATGAGATGCAATGCCAGCTGTGTGGAGCAAACAAAAACAACAGACATGTAACCTGACGTATGGATAGAAAATACTTAGAATAGCATGCAAATGCCAATTACTTACAGAAATCGGATCAGTGGGTCCAGGAGGCAATATTAGCTTTTCACTTCTGTACTCTTTAGTTTTTACAATGAGGCCTTATTACTTTTACAATAAATGTTTTTAAAATGTTCATTTACAATTAGAGAAAAACTTCTACATTCTTTTATAAAGATTAACATTCTAACTAATTGCATATGTAATAAAATTGAAATGTATCTGTTAAGGAAACTATCATGCAATATTTTAGGTTTATTTTTCAAAGTATTCTGGGTAGTTAGCAGTTTTTCCAACAAATACAGTGCTAAAAAAACTTCCATTACTTATTAAACTCACTGTAAAGCAGAGCCCCCAATGCACAGCAAACCCCATTAAAAAATGAATCACCTCACCTCTTCTACTTTGCACTGAAGCAACAGGAAAGGAGAGAGACAGGAAAGAGATTAGAAAGAGAATTCACACATTTGTATGTAAACTGCAGGTATGGAAGCATTTCTAAATTAAAATGTAAAAATACTATACAGAAAAAATTTTAAAGCACTCATCAAACATATTATACTAGATTCTATACAAGTAATGGAAAAGATTAAGTGTTAAAGAGCACTAAGTACTTTTGCTAAATCTAAAATATTTAATTTCCATTTCAGAGAAAAAGTTCCCAGCCAAGTTAGTAAGAGTACTCACTGATCTGATTCAAAGTTTCCTGAGGAATCCAACTCATGTCAACATCATTCTGACTTGACGTACCCATCTCTACTTTCTGTATGGGTCTCTTGCGCTAGGAGAACACAAAAACGGTATCTTAAAGGAGTTTCATTGTATTGTTTACTATAATTTTAAAAAGAGACCTATCAAGCCACTTAAAATCTTTATAGACAAATATGTTTTCTCCTTGTTTTAAGGTATACTCCTATCCAAGTTTTTATCAATCAATGAGGGGCAATCATGTCTGGCACCAATTACAAAGAATAAGGAACAGATCTTCAAACAACGATTTATTTTCAGGCTTTAAAGACATTTTCCTCTGCTATAAAGCTTCACATGTTATCAAGACTTTCTACTTAAACAATGATTTTCTTTCCCTTTTAAATGTTAAAGAATACAGTTATTTTTACATTCAACAAAATTCAGGATAAATTCCTGAAAGGCTGGTTGCACGCAGGCAGATTCCTGCATTATTAGTTAAATATACTTAAACAGATGGCATAGATAATATGAAATAAAAACAAAATCTCATTTAAGCTAACAACCTAATACTTTGTCCCTAGACTTTTTGTATCAAAACTGCTAGAAAGTTTAAAAATAATTCAATTTTATTATTTAGCCCTGCTCTTAAAAAACAACAAAAATCCTAATTATTTACCTAAGAGAATAGACAGTCCAAAAATTAGATTCTGAATATAAAGGTAACCACAGCTGATTTTTAAAAATGGCTTCATTCAAATGGGAAGAAATCGGAGATGCCATTATACCTAATATATAAATTTATAGCAAAAGCACCAACTATTATGAAAACGAGGCAAAGAAAGTTACAGAAACTAACATTTAAGCACTAAGGATTTCTCTTTTAAAGAGAGTGCTTAGCAGTACACTGCTCACTTAACGCAAGGGTCCAGCGGGTATACTGTATTTTACACAAACTGTGGCACACTGTGCCACGGCAGAAACAGTGCGGGCAGATGTGTTTGGTTTGCGGGGCCGGGCAGTGAGACGAGGGCCGTGGTGAAACTGGCTACCAGGCCCACAGAGCGAATCCATTACGTGGCAGCAGGTGCTTCAGCGCTGCCTCTTTACTACACGCACAAGGAAACAGAGTCAGGCTGATAGAACAATTACAGCCAAATTCATTTTTTCAAATGAAAAGACTCATTTAATTGCTAATTAGGAATTACCTCCACAGTTGAAGAGCACTGAAGCAAATATAAAAGCTTCAGGGCTAACAGATAAAATAACATATCCATGAAAAAGTATAGTGAACAGAAAATAAAATGTCAGCGTGAAAGAAGTAAGAATTCTAGTATAATTTAGAGTTACCACAACAATAAGAAGGTAAAGCTCACTCTGGAGGGTACAGACTAAGGACACACTGCACATGTGTACAAAAGCCTAAACGAATCCAGGTCACATATCCAAGGTTTTATTTTAAAAGGTACAACAAACCTGTAGATATAAAAACTCACATTGAAAGCAAGAAGTCACAAATAACTGGACTGAACTTAATTTAGTACTGTTAACGACTTTGGGCTGTAAGAGTTATTCACTCATAATTACCTTTCTAGATTCCAGGAGTTGATGAAGGCCAACAACAACCAAGAGCCCAAGACCCGCAAGGAACATATACATAAAGATACTAATATAAAAGAAGAAAATAAAAACTGTCTTAATTCATGGGAAATATCACAGCTAATTAAAACTGTAATTTTTTTAACTTATAAAAAACACCATAGCTAATTACATCTATAATGCTAACACTATATAAGCTTTCCAAATAACTTGTTGGTAAAAGGGATACAATATTTTAAATTCAATGCAGACCTAGGTAACAAATTTGATAAATTTCTTTACTTTAATTTATAACTTACAAAGAACACATTTTTCCAGATAAAACCTTGTAATTTACATTTTCAATGGTAATTTTTGAGGCATGCAACTTAGATTAGGCTGGTGATCAGCTTAAGAGCATGGGGTGAAAAAGATTTTAGAAGAAGGGAAAAATGGAAAGCCAAAGCTATCTTTTTTAAACAAATTGTCAGTTTCAACTGCCTTTCCTGACTTGGTATAAATAATGATAAGAATCATCTAAAGCACAAATTTACACAGTTAGGATTTCACAAAATCTAGAGCCCATTTCATTTTATCATTTAATAAAAACAGGCTGACAGGAGCAAGCCTGCCAGCCCTACTTAAGGAGATCAAGATCTATGTATTTCAGCTCTCACTTACGTTTCTCCATCTAATCCATCCTCTCTCTCAATAATTGTAACTGTTTGATTGAAGACAGCATCTTGAAATACATTGCCCTGTTAGGAAAAAAAAAAAAATCCCCCAAATCTGAAATGCATCACAACAATGAAAGCCTGTAAGAGTTCTTAAAACCATTACTCTAAGATATATGATAGCTTTTTTATCACTTAGAATATAAGACTTGACAGTCATCTGTAATGGCACTAATTCAGTGTCAGGTATTCAACACTATGAAGTTTATTACTTTCTCCTACAAAATAAAAATGCCTACAACGTGACCAAAGTTGTCCCCCCTTTTGGGGGCGAGGGAAGGTTAAAATGTGTAGAATGAAAAAAGCCCACGGAACACTCTTACAAATACCAGCCTGAGGTCCTATTGCGTGCAACCCTTTGAAACAAGACAGAAAGAGCACAAACAGGTATAGAAGAAGATCATTTGAAGAACTAGGTCTGAACAAGTGAAATTCATGTTTTAAATGAACAATGGGTGGGAAATCAATTTCTTTGTAATAAATGGGTCAAGTGGTTTTCAGTATCAAAATATTTTTCTGCTGTGATCTTAAAACAATTTTGTTAGTTCAACACAATTTCAGTTTTCAAGTACATCAGCAACACTGGAACAATACATAGACAGCCATTTTCAGTGTTTGATGCTTTGCACAAAGGTAGTCTTTACAAAGTGTTACTTATTGCTAAACTGTGTTTACGTAAGTTTTATGTCAAGATCTTGCAGTTTGCATTCCTGTGCTCACAATTCCAAAAATCAGAATACACCCATGAAACTAACATATAAAATGGAACTGAAACTACAAATATGCCTGTTGAATTAAGTTTTCTGTTTGAAAACAAGATGAAATATATCATTCTTCAAGTCACTTAACTATAATGTTAAAAAAAAAAGCCTAACATGCTATTTTGAAGAAAGGATGAAACCCTTTCTAACCTCTACTAAGTAATTTTAAAAAAAGGGGGAAAGCTTAATTGTAGCACAAGAAATTTAACGAAGACATAAGGTAAACATGTAGACACTACATGAGGATAAAATTTTGAATAAGCTTCCAAATGGGATAAAATTTCCTTCTCTGAAAACTTTTTGAAAAGGGAATGGTTTAGATATGCTCTAATCTCTAGGTGGACATAATAGTTAGCATCTAGAGGTCAACTCCCAGCAGTACAACTGTGGTGGGCTTCTCCCATTCGTTCACTGAATATATACCATAACATTAAAAATCGTAAGAAAGACAAGAGAGCTTATATTAAGCTATTTCATTGCCATGAACCATAAACTTTACTTGTAAAACTGTATTAAAAATACTAGACTCTATTGTGTGCTTTACTTTCCTTTTAAGATCCAGCTCAAGTCACTTCCACTTTCATACTTTAGCACCTTTCACAGTATCTCTAGAATGTATCACTTATCACACTGTGATATTGCCTGTTAAACCCATCTCCTCCAGTGGATTATAGGCTTTAAGACAGAGACAATTTTTCTTTGCCTCCCCAGTACCTGACAGTTTCAACCACAAAACAGGCACTTGAATGAGTAAACACAAGAATATTCAAATGTCAATTGTCCTCATCCATCTCTAACTAATAAAAAAAAAAAAAAAAAGAAAGAAGTTTAGAGGGTCTTACGTTCAAATCTTTGTAGTTCAGATTGATGACTAGACCAAAGGGTCGTCCGCCCATGGGCTCTGCAGGAATGAAGGAGTACTCAAAAGTTGCCTGTCTCTGGGGCGGCACTACAGTGTTCAGAGGGAGAGCTGTGAAATTCTGGATATAAAACTGGTAGTCCTGAGGATAACGGAATGAGGCATCTAGGGATTCAACAATAAAATCTTCTGTACCCTTGTTTGTAAAGCCTACCAGGAATTTCACAATGTTATTTGCTGGAAAATCTAAGAAAAAAGGAAAAAAAAAAACCAAAGAGAAAGATTAGAAAATGTTCAAAGGGTATAAAATAAAAAGTAGACAAGTCTAAGAGGCTCAATGAGATTATATTATGTTAGAACATTAAAAAAAAAAAAAAAAATCAAGCAATCCCTACCCAGTTTGAGCTATTAGTCAAAATGCAAATTTGAAGGTAAGACCCAAAGAGGGAGCTACAAAAATAAATGGGGAAGGGGAGAGGAAGCTCTTAACCAAATTATACTTTTTGTAGGCATAAAGTTGGAATGTACGTGGGAATAAAACACAAAACTTAAGAAGGCAGAGGAAAATTAATAACTTCAAATCATAAGTCTTCAATTACACTGTAGCTGACAGAGCTGAGTTTCAGCCACTGCAGCCCAGGCTCTGGGGTCAGACAGATTGGGGTCCGAATCCTGTCTCCACACTCTGTTCACTACTGGGTAACCCTGAACAAGTTGTTAACCTCTAAATCTCAGTTTAGCAACAGTAACCTCACAGGATTTCTGTTAGGATGAAATAATACACACAAAGTATTGAGAATACTGCTATATAGGCCATTTATTTTTCTTTTAATAAAATCTAGGCTCTACCCAAGTCCAAATTATAAAGATTTAATATTCCACTCAAAATATGAGTTACTTTATTGTGGCAGTTTAAAGAAGTTTAAAAAGTTTCTTTCAAAAGAATATCTAACTTCTAGTTAAAATGGGTGGTATTTGTTTCCCCCGTTAATTTAATGCCAGGAATACTATTCTACAGGCATGGGTATTCATACATATGTAAGAGGGTTTTCTCAAAATGCATATTTATACTACACTTGCAAGAAAGGAAGACGAATCTTAAGCATTACTACCGCCTCCCAAAAAGGTGACCATGTCCTTTTAAAAATTCCTACACCTGAGTTAAAACTAATATCTATTACCTTCTCCTTTCACAAATAGGATAGTTGTGTCTGCACTTGGTGAAGCTTCGGGTTCACCGGATACATCTTCTTCCTCTTTATCTTCTGCCTAAGAAAAACAACATTAGAAAGGGATTACTACAGGGGTGAAGGGCGGGGGGAATACCACCATTTAGAAATAACAAGTTCGCTAAGATTTGGGACAAAACATTGTCTCTCCAAGCCTTTGCGGAGATTAGCAGTGGTATGATTTCATTGTAGTTCACTGGTTAAAATAAAAATTCTAGAGCAATGCATCTCAAACAGTAATGTGCATTCCCAATGCCCTGGGATTCTGCAGATCTGATTCAGGTCTACAGTGAAGCCTAAAATTCTCTATTTCTAACAAGTACCCAGGAAATGCTTGATGTTGCTGGTACTCAAACCACACTTTGAACTGCAAGGTTCTGGAGTGTGGATTGGTAAACTCTTTCTGTAAAGGGCCAGAGGGCAAATAGTTTTGGCTTTGAAAACCACAAGGTCCCTGCTGCAACTATTTGACTCTGTGGCTGCTTTCTAGGTGTCTACAGTGTGAAAGCAGATACACACATTACATAAAAGACGGGCAAAGCAGGATTTGGCGTGCAGCCACACTTTGCTGACCCTGTTCTAGAGCACCTTATCAGCCTACAAAGACTTCCATCCTGATAACAGAATAATTTTCCTGTGTATCAGTCATACAACTGAAAGAAGTTGTTTCCAAAAAAAAAAAAAAGTGACCAGATCATATTGGGGTAATGGAGATGTCCTAAAATTTGATTAAAGTTGCACATCTTAGTACATTTATTAAAAATCATTAAATTGTATGCTTAAAACAGGTGAGTATTATAAGTAAATTACAACTCAAGAATACTGTTAAAAATGTGAACAAATTTTAGTTTATAACTTTAAACCTCAGAGATTTCTCCCATCAGCACTAAGGATTACAAAAAGATTCACATATTTGAAGTGTCCAGGTCCTTAATAAATCGGGATATGTTTAAGGGCACCGTTTTTTATTAGCATTTAACTTTTTCATTTATGTAAAATACTTTTCTCAATAGAATTCTCAAGGGCAAAGACTGTCTTACAATTTAAAAATTCTCCATACCCAGCCCATATGCTTATGAGAAGACACTCAAACATCTGTTTCATGAGTGTGCAATTCTGGGTTTTAAGTATCCTTAATGATAGCATTCATTTAAAAAGAGTTAGTGAATCTTTGCTTTTGGGAAAAGAGACTCACGAGTAGGAAAGAGACCAAAGACAGGAACCATAAGCTGTAATAATAAAGAGGAAAGGGTATACTTGAGAAACAGCTCAGAGAAACCATCTCTAAGATTTGATTAATGGGTTGTGCAACAAAAAGAAAAGTAGCAAGGCACAAGTTTGAATCACTGGAGCCACATCAAAACAAGAAACAGTTTATGCAGGTGGGATGGATGGTATACACTGAAATCCATTTTGGACGTATAATATTTGAGCATCCAGATGGTAATACACTGCAAAACGAAGCAAATACAGGTATAAAGCTCAGTAACTGTAAAGGAGGCGGCCAGAAATGAGAACTGAGTGTCAACAATACAAAGTGGTGGTGGCTGAAACCACAGGTTCATCAACACTAAGGGGGGGGCAGAGGGAGAGAAGGTGGTGGGCAGGAAGTGGCAGTGACTGGGCAGGGAACACCAAGAGGGCGGCAGCAGAAGCCAACATGAAGGAACTCAAGAAGAGGGTAGCCCGCAAATGCTAAAAAGGGTTCAAACAGCGTATCAATGGCAAACATGCCAGGAATTTGGCAATTAGGTCACTGGTGACTTAGCGAGAACATTTTTACCAAATACAGGCGATCAAACAACTTAGAGAACAAATGTGAAATGAGCACAAGAGAAAAACTGTAGTCTGCTCTGGTGAAGAAAATGTAGAACGGATGGGTGAATAATAGAAGTATAAAGTTAAAAACTTGATGGAGTTCGTCCTTCATGGCCGTCACTTTCTGACACTGAAGTCAACGTTGCTAAGAATGAAGAGGACTGACTTCAGAATTTGAAAGTGTGAATGTCTGGAGTAATGGTTGTGAAGAACTGGGAAGTACATGGAAGTAAAGGTAAACAACTCGTTTATCGTATAGCTAATTAGCATATGATAAGCTGTACAGCGCTTAGTACCTGCTACCTGGTTGTGCTCTAAGATATTTCGGCTACGACAGGCTGTCCCCAGGAGAGTAAAGACACTGGCCGTACTGTGGGGATGACCTCAGCACCCGGAGGGCAGGCATGCGGGAGAAACTTTTCACTATATACCTTTCACCTTCAAATTCTAACTCACTTGAATGTGTTATCTATTTTAAATAATACTAATGTTTTTATGTTAGCATCACTACTATAGTGCTTGTTTTAATAACAATCAAAACAAAAGTTACTATCACTTCTGTTAAGAAAAATACTTTCAAAGAATGATGACAAGCTACATTGCAACCTACACCTTAAGACTAAAAAGGATAGTCAGGAGGGTAGAAAAGCCCAAGGTGACTTAAAAAAAAGTTTTCAAAAGGGGGGAAAATGGGACAACTGTAATAGCATAATCAATAAAATATACTAAAAAAAAAAATAAAGTACTCCAATTCCCAGGTTGTGGTTTATAAAATTTAAAAAAAAGTTTTCATTGCAAACTTTTAAACCAGTAACTTGCATTTAAACCAGCTGTTGGTATCTCAAATCTTAGGAAAATCTCCCTTCTGTCCCTTGACTCCAGACACAGGCCCAGTGGCAAAGGATCCTTCCATAACCCCAATTCCTTGATGCCCAAGGCAGCGGTATACAAGCTGATAATCGTGGGGAACAACAGTAAGAGGATAGATTCTAGGGCCCTCAGGTCTGGAGGTAACTTTTCTAGCAGCTCTTGCCCTAAGGGCCTATCTTTTTTACTCTACAGGGCTCCACACAAACCTACCGCTGCTGGTACCAACTTTGTCTAAAGGAAGGAAACACCTTCCCTGCCTTCCTGCTTCAATTTTCCCTAACCACTTTGATTTGAGAAAAGCAACACAGCAAAGGGTACTAACACTTTTGAACTCACTGGCCACAGTATGGAGTGGACAATCTGAGTTACTCTTTCAACTCCAACAGTTCTCAAGACAAGGGATATATATAATCGAGGCATAGAAAAGTTCTGGCTAAACCGTAACTATAGCAAAGATCTAACAGTTTCCTTCTCTACTCTTTTCCTCCACAATAAATACATTCCAGTGCTACAGAGCTAAAGTAATTTCAGAAAAGTGGTATAACCATATCATCTATTACTAAATTTCTGTGCATGCCCAAATTTCAAAGCCCTAAATGCCAACTCTAATCTTCATTTTCCGGATGGATTCCCTCTCCCAATTTTCACTCCAATTTATCTTACCACAAGTGGCACTTTTAGAACACTCAAGTTTTTGTTACCAGCAGTGATGGAAGAATGTGCTGACCTAGTTAAAGTAGTACATCAAATGAACTGGATCAAAGATGCAGAGTCCTAACACAAACCTGGAAAGTACGGGTATGCATATATGTGAAAAGCTTGATATAGTAATCGGTAAAGGTGTCTTTAAAGAGGCAGAATTAGAAAAGTACAAAAATCAGTAGGGATATTCTAGTCAAGTAAAACAATATGTATAGATGAATACAAATGGTAACTTAAAAAGCAACAAAATAGCAAGCAGATTAACTTAGTTGGAATGCATACTCCCAAAAAATGCTAAGTCAAAAGAGGAGCAGTATCTATCTATATACAAGGCTAATTATTTTGATGTTGACACAATAGAAAAATAGCAACGAGGTTTATCTCAGGAAAAAAAAAGGTAAAATCTAGAATCACAAACATTTCTAGGTTCAAGTACGGCATAATGGAAAGAGAAAGAAAAAATATCTGTGTAGCACAGATTACAACAACCCAAGAGAGGAAAGGAAATTAGCTAGAGCATGCTGCAATAATCCTTATTCTAGCTCAATGTTCTGCCATACTATTTTATAATAAAAGTGTCAGCTGTATGTTTGGGGTTTTTTTTATTAAAGGTCCCTTACTGGTCCTGCTTCCATGAGTGGCCACCACCAAGTAGAAAAGGGGAACTGAACCAGGTAGCATGGGAAGGGGTCATCTCCACAACATTCTAGTTATACACAGAACTAAAGAGACAAGCAGAGTCACTACTGCAGATAGAAGTTGGCAGCATGGAAAACGGAGGGAACAGGGAGGGAGTTGGGGTATCATTAAAAAAATACAGGCCCCTGCCCTGGCTGGTGTAGCTCAGTGGATTGAGCGCTGGCCTGCGAGCAGCAAAACGGTCGCCCATGGGATTCCCACCTGGGGTACATGCCTGGGTTGCAGGCCAGGTCCCCCACAAGGGGCATATGAGAGGCAACCACACATTGATGTTTCTCTGCCTCTCTTTCTCCCTCCCTTCCCCTCTCTAAAATAAATAAATAAAATTTAAAAAAATATATAGGCCCCTCCCAAACTGGGGTACCTGGGGGTGGGGAGACTTGGTCTGCTTCAACCCAAGAGGAATCAGAAGATCAAAAGCGGTTTGGAAAGGCCAAAATTGTCAGAGGTGAAGGGAGAAGGAAGGTCCAGGGGGTGGGGGACTGCTTGGAAACTGGGTGAAGGGGCTGGCCTCTCCCTGCTGGGATCCCCCCAGCCCCTCTGGTCTGGCAGGAAGGGGGCAACCTGCAACCAGCGACCTTTTGGCTTACAGGCTGGCGCTTAGTACACTGAGCCATCCCAGTCAGGGCAGATCTTCTCTAGGCAAGGGCCGATTTGCAGAACACACTGCATATATATTTTTTATTGTCTGCTCCTCACACCCTGCCACCAAAACACATAGACTCCTCTAAGAATATGAACTCCATGACAGCGGAGAAAATACCTGGTTTGTTCACCCCCAGCATCCAGAACAGTGCCTGGCACATAGCAAGGCACATAAATATTTGCTTACAGAAGGAAAGAAAAAAGGACACTCAGATCTAGCTACCCACGGTCAGAAAGCTAAGTAGTATGCATCCCAAATCTCCAGATCTATTCCCACTTTGCTGTTGCCCTCATAGAGATGATCTCCCTGCCTATTCCAGAAAATACTGAAGATCCATCCCAATGACTGACCTCTATTCTCCCAACTTCAGTCCACACCAATCACAGTAACATGGAACCCGCTAAAATCAAGAATTTTAAAACCAAATTTATCTATAAAAAGGATAAATTTTAGATATATACGCGCATTAAATCATACATCACACTAACCAAATCTGTGGGTTCATCTTCTTCCACTTCTGCTTCATCATCTTCATCTTCAATTATTGAATCTTCCACTGTTTCTTCATCTTCTGTAAGATCCTGAGCCGCTGCTATTGAGCCTAACAAAATATAAAACAAGCAGTTAACTACCCTGTAATAGTAATGCTTTTCACTTCAAGAATATTCAACAAAAATTTCCTCTTGGAGCAATTCAATCACGCCGTGTACTTGAGTGATATCAAATTATAATGCATATCAGAATATTCATATGACTTTATCTTAGTAGTCTTAACTGCATGTTAATTTTAATGGGAAATGCTGTTTAATTTTAAAATGCACCTAACAGCTGAAAAAATGAACTCCTGAAACTAAAGATGTCTTGAAGTTCAAATAAAGCAACTCAGAACTTCAAGCAACTTTGTTAAGCAAATAAAAATAAGTTTTAAAAGAAATCCCAAAATTTAATCTGTCATTAACCATACAAAATGAAACACATGAAATACTCATGTCTGAAGGAAATAAGCGATCTCAATATCTAGGCAAGAAACACTGTCATTAGAGTTGATTACAACTCAAACTCTTAGAACTTGGTTGCAGGTAATTCCAAGGAACGAACATCTGTGTGGCATCCATGTAAAAACTAGCTTGCATGAAACACGTCGTTTAGTAAAAATCCTGTACTGTCAACTTCAGGGTTGACAGCAGAGAAAGTATGCATTTATTTTTGCATATGGCTTCAAATATGATACTTTTAAAATTTCCTCTACACTTAATATGAAAATAAAAGTTATAACTATAATGCCAAGAAATTATAAATTCTAATTTTATGTACGAAAGTATTCTAAATAAGTCATATTAAATCTCTTTCAGGCAAGACCTTCAAAAGAAATTTCAAAGTTCTAGTGACTGCCTCCTCCAGCACTTCTCAGGAAGGATGATGATGTGGCAATTCAGCAGGGGGAAAAATGTGAGAAAGGAAGCATGTGCATAAGCTGCAGCACCCAAGACAATCGGTGTATAGTAAGGACCGTGCGTGTTCTTTTCAGTCCTACCTCTTCCTGAACAAGACATTTTTAAAAACTGGTAAGAAAAACACCAAGGAAAAAAAAAAGAAAAGAAAAACACAAAGAAATAAAAAAACAGCAAGAAAAACATCTAGGTATGACTTAACAAAGCTGAACTGAAATTTCAGGACTGAGACATAATGGCTTTTCATCCTACGTTTCAGTGGATATTAAACTATTTTAATGTTAACCAGTAACAATTTTGTGCCTATGACATGTAATAATTTTCAGCTGGAAAAATTTAAGAGGAAACATCTTTTGAAAGAAAAACTATTTCTCATAAAAAAAAGTTTAAACATACCCCGTTCATTATTGATACTGATTATTTCTTTTTAAGAAAAATTTTAAGACCTGAAAAAACACAGTCTGGATTCTATACAGTAGAACTGGCCATTTATCTTTAAAAAACAGAAACAAAAACGAGCTAAGAACAAACCAGCAAGCAATCAATGAAGGAAAAGAATCCCCCGATCTGCAAATGAATGAACAGTTGTGATTAATTTTACTCACTAAACAGAAGCGAGTCACCTCCCTTTTCTGTGCAAAACTTGTGGATACTCGTCACTATCCATGTTGCCACACAGCTTGCTTCCACCAGGAATTCTAGTGATCATTTAATCAGACTACAATTTTCAGATGAGAAAGTTCGAAGTTCATGATATACCCAAGACAAAAAGCCAAGTCTCCACATTTTTAATGTTCTGCTATCTAAATTATTTCCAAACCAGGTTAACTGTTGTAAGGAATAAACCTAAATAATAAGCGTAAAACTAGAATTAGACTGTACTTGTTCAGGACATGGTAATTCCAAGAAACAAACACAGCTAACAAAAAGAGAAGAGGAGGAAAGGGGCATCAGTGGTAGACATCCCACAGAGTCTTCAGTCCGCCTGGGACTACAGGATGGGCAATGCGGGGTGAGAATGGGGCGCTTTTCTGAAATCCAAGACTCCTGGCAACACACAGGGACCAGGGGCTGATAAGCGGGAAGGTCACCAGAAAAACAGCAAGTGCTCTAAGAGTTCAGGTGCCTAGAAAACAAAGGTTTCAGCAAATGAATGAAGACGGACTCCCAGCGTGGAAACGAAAGACACGTCAGCCCAAGCCGAGGGAATGGGGGTGGAGCGGCGCTGGAGGCGGCCAGAAGGAGTAACACGGGCTTGCACAAGCGCGCTCTGGGCTCGGCCGTGCCCATTGCCCGCTCGCCTTCTCCTCCAAACGGACCCGCCAGCTCCGACCGCAGCTGCCGGCGCGGGTCCGGGAGGCGAGACCTCGGGCGGCCACCCAACAAGGTCACCGGCACAGCCTCGCGCTCCGCGAGGAAGCGGCAGAGGCCCCAACATGACCTCAAGCCCCGCGGGACCCTACTACGAGCCGGGGATCGAGGAGGAGGTGGAGGGAGATCGGCGAGGTGGACGCGGGACCCAGGAGCCGCTGCCGCCGCCTCTAGCTTCATGCTTGCCGTCACTGGCAGCTCCTTCCCCGAGGCGCCCCGCCACCCGCTCCCCTCGCCTCACCTCCACGGCCGCCTCGGAGCAAGAGGGTGGCAGGGAACACCAGCAAGAGAAGCAGAAGCAGGCGGGGGAGGAGTCTCATGGCGCGGCCGGTCCAGTGTCCAGTCGCCGTCCGCGAGAGCTCTCCGCGGCTCCGACGATAATGGCGCTACTCTTCATCCGGGCTCCGGGCGGGGAGAGACGGCGCACGTACCACGTACGGCCCTTCGCCACGCCCCCTCGTGTGGCCGAGAAGCGCCGCCAACGTGGCCGAGGTTCGTCTCCCGCTGGCGGTGCGCGGGAGGCCCGTGGAGTCACGTGGCTGCTTGCTGGGGCCTCTGAGATTACCGCGAGAATCAGCCTTTCGCCTTAGTGCGGCCTGGCGACCTGCGGTTGGTCGCGTGCTGTGCCCTGCGTGTCCCACCCCATTTAATTAGTGTAGTTCGTTAGTGGTTACTTCACTTGAGTGACGTTCCTCCTGGTGCGATAAAATCTTTCTATAATTTTAAATGCTAGAGATGGAAGGACCACGAGCTGTCTGTATGTAGTGTCAAAAGGCAAAAATATGTTTTGGAATAGTTTTTTTTTTTAAACCCAAAAGCATAAAAAATATACAGTGGTAAATCTTTTTCTCTATCTGCCCATATCCTCACCCATAGTAACAGTTCTTAAATTCTTAGGTGACATTCCAGTGTTACAAATCACCCAGAGCAGTGCCTGGCCTACAGAAAGCATTTGGCAAATACACGATGGGGGCAGCAAAGGCTGTACAATAATACCCTTCAGTTTCCTCATCTTGTTTGGACTTTGTTTGGATTGCTTCCAACGATCTGGTATTTCATGCATTTAAACAATCTGAACATCAGGTATTGTTGGACTAGCCCAATGTGACATGTCATATGGATGATGAAACAAATAAACTAACCCTTGTTGTGTGCTTTCTATTGCCAGTCACTGCCCCTTAGAACTGTGCATTCGTGTATGATCTAATTTAATCTCTCAAAATCCCTATGAGCTGGATATTATTTACTGAGAAGAAAACTGAGACACAGAAAGGTGAGAAATTTACCCAAGGCTTAAAAGTTAGTCAATGGCTGATGGCAAGATTTGAACCTAACAGTCTGATTCCAGCCTCCATGCCCCATTGTCTTAGGACATCTGTTCTACTTCACTGGCCCAGCTCAAGGCCCCATTGCCCTGGGGCCCCTGGAAGGGCAGCTTGGGGCAGCTGCGGCCACTATTTTTGTCTGCTAAAGTCGCCACCTGACACGGCTGGGCTAAACCAACTCTGCTCCACTCCTCTCTGCCAGGCTGCCAATGCCACCGTGGCTGCTGCCTCTGAGGCACCCGGCGGCAGTAGAGGGACTCCCTAGAAGGCACTCTCCCACTTTGCTGCGGCCTGCACTCCTATGCACGGCTACCAAAGCTGCCTCTCTGTGCCACAGCCACCAGGACTGGTGACCTCACTTTCACGCAGCTGGGAATGTAACTTCCCAACTCTGAGGCACTTTCTGTTTCAGACCTGCTCTGAGTTCCTGAGTCTGACAGGTGTTTTGACAAACACATCCTTCTACTTAACTTGCTGCTCTCCCCTAGCACCAGAAGGAAACTGGTGTGGACTGTAAAAAACGATGCAGGCACTCTGCTTAACTCAAAATCACTCTCTCTGTCACTGGGCCAACGATCTCTCACAGACTTTTTCTTCAGAGGACTGATTTCCAGTGGAGAAGATTCTCAGTCTTTATGTTAAAGGGAGTCCTAGTAGCTCTGTCTCCCCAGTTCCTATGACATGCTTAGACAGCCTAAACCTATGAGGATAATCCAGTTTAGGCTTAAACTGGGACTTTCACTCCAATTATGTTATTAAATGATCATGAATGGATTTTAATGACAACTTGAATTTTAGACAACCAGCTACTAAAGATATAGGAAGGCCAAATACAAGTGTACCTACTCTGGATGTGACTGATGTGATGAACCTAGGGAAACACAAAAGCATACAAATAGAAAACAGAGACCTGTGTCCAATTGGCGTAGAAAGCAATAGGCTATGGATCAGGGAAATAAAATCCTCACCCTGATCTTAGTACCCACAAGTTCTGCATTTTTGTGATCTACCTTCTCCCTGTAGTAAGCAGCTTTCCCTTAGTGCCCACCCAAGAGCTCTCCCGCTTAGTTGGTTCCAATCTTTAATTTACGGTATTAAGAATTCCATCTACTAGTTTGTTTAGGTCCGCCCCAATATTCCCCCATGTTACCTCACTGTCACCTCTACACCTATCACCTTGAAGATAACTGTTTTCCAGGAAAAGCACACAGCTCAGGCAAATCCACAGTTGATTCTCCACTTTTGTTACTTTATTCACTTAGAATTTATAAAAACAGAGCCTTCTTTCCCTTTGATTACTTAAGATTTCCCTCATTAGCATTAGCAAATGTGCTTAACAGCGCTGGTTTTTCTTCTGTTTTATTCCGCAGGTAACTGTGTAGCTAAGGAGCTTCCTCGTGTCCTTTAAACCTTTGCCCAACTGTCACTTGTCAGTGAGGCTTGGCCCCACATACCAATTTAAAACTACAGCCCTCTTCCCCCCTTCCCCTGCGCTCGCTCGTGCTCTTCCTCTCTCCCCATCCCCTTCTCACTAGTCTCCTGTTTTTCCTAGCACTTGCTATCCTCTAACAATATATATTTTACTATGTGTCCTACCTGTATCCTGTCAACGTTGTGGGGCCAGGTATCTGTTTTTGTTTTATACATCTTTAAAAAAAATCTTCACCAAAGAATATGTTTATTGATTTTAGAGAGGAAAAGAGAGAGAGAAAGGGAGAGAGCAAAACATCGATGTAAGAGACATCCATTGTAAGAGACATCCATTGGTTCCCTCCTGGACACGCCCTGACTGGGATTGAATCTGCAGCCTAGGTGTGTGCCCTGACCGGGGATCAAACACACAAGCTTTTGGTGTACAGGATGACACTCCAACCAACTAGGCCACCTGGCCAGGGCAAGGCCAGAAATCTTTGGACCTTTGGGTCAATGTTATAGAATAGTGCCTGATACCCAATGGTAACTCAGAAAATATTTATTGAATTTGTTGTAACGTGACATTTTTCCTCGTCATATTTGCAACCTAATTTTAATTGTAGACCTGATAAGAAATGAAAAAGTATCAAGTAAAAAAAAAACATGTTTATTATATGCAAGCAAAGACTTAAGTGTTCTTTCACCTACCAAAGACTACAAAAGAAACCTAGGTTTTGCATACTATACATCTGACAGAAAAAAAATTTTGTGATCCTTATGAAAAGGGGGCATGATGGGAAAAAGAAGCAAAAACTAAGGAAGGCTTTCAAAGGAGTCCTGGCTCTCCAACCCAACTCTTCACTGAGAAGGGGGCCTGCCTTCTTTCCCACCCTCCCAGAGCGCTATTCCCATCTGGCCCTCTTTCTTCATAATTCACAAACCTCCCTACCAGCTTTCCCAACTCATTTTTCATTGAAAAGAGAGAAAAATCACATGCACATGATTACTCATCACAAACTCCACTGCTTACCTCCAAATGTACACTTGTGGTCTGCCCTCCTTGCTGTTACAATAAAAAATGTTTATAGACCTATCAAAAATCATCTATCATTTGTGGTTTAGATCTCATTTCCTGCTCAAGACATGTGATTCTGAAAGTAGTCCTCTCTTCTCTACCTCTTAATAAATTTCTTTCTCCAATTCATTGCACCTATCAATATACAAATAAACTATAACATTGCCCATCTTAAAAAGCAAAATTCTCCTGTGGCCTCTGTTCCCTTTCAGCAACGGCCTCATTTCTTGGCTCTTTGACTCAGTAAAACTTCACTAATTCACCGTTTAATTTTCTTCTCTGTCTACTCCAATTGGGCTTTTATTTGCACCCCTGCACTAAAACATCTTTATTTTGCTACATCCAAGAGTCATCATCTGAGCCCCCCAGCCCCTCTTTTAACACTTGTCTAGGCTCAATGACAAACACACTTTCCTAGTTTCCTTCCACCTCTCTCACTCCTTCCTTGTCTCTGCCTGGCCCCTCAGTGTGGGCCTGTCGGATATAATACTGCGGCTGGAAATTCACCAGTGCCTGTTCTGTGAGAAGCCCTGGAGGTCACTCTGTTACCCAAGTCTTAAGGAATGCACGGGTAAGGGGGGATCCTGGCTCGCTGAGACCAGTGGTCAGCTGTCCTCCATAGACCAGAGCTACTGTGTATGGAATGAGGCTAATAGCAATGAGGATGACAGATGGCCCGTGGCACTACTTAACCAGCAGAAACAAGGAGGACACAATTATCACCAGGAGCTGCAAAGTCAGACTGGGGGAGAGGTAATGGGGATGAACAGGAGGAGTAATCTGTAGAGAGCCATGGTGCTGGTAAATGAGATAGATGAGCACCCAATGTATTGCTTAATTTATATAATTAAATAAATCAAGAAAGATCAGTAGGCTGAGGGCAGTCACCCCAATAAAAAGTCATGCTCTGTTTCTCAGCATGGCCTGAGCCTGTTCCCGGTCCCAGAACCCAGCAACTGAAGAGAAGCCAGCTTCCTGTGATGAGGAACCCGAAACAGCACCACAATTGCCATTCAATAGTGAATATCCCATCCTTCCTCAAAGGAACCGATGGACATTTACTCACAGTAATTTTGCATCAAGGAAGGGGAACACCCAGACTTTTACAGGCTTGTTGAACACAAGGTCTGAGCTGATTATATCCAGGACCCAAAATACCAACTTCACCCCTTTTTAGAGTAGGACTATATGGGAGTCAGTTCAAGCTAACAGTGGGTCCCTGAGGTTATCAGACCTATCCATACCTGGTTCCGGAAAGTATGGATGGAATGGTGTTTGAAAGAACCCTCACACTGTTTCCTAGTAAGAGCCATTAAGAATATTAAGAGTGTGAAAGGCCTAGTGGAAGTTTCTGAAATTGCCACCACCACTCCCCTCCCCAAACAGAACAGTAAATTAAAAACACAACCACCCCCCAGGGCAATGGTAGGATGTGCACCATTCTCAAAGGGGTGTTGGTCTCTATAAAACTCTAATGTAACTTGCCAGCTGGCCTCTACAAAAAATGAGATGGATCATGTCAGAGGACAGGAAAATACTAACGCCTAACCAAGTGGTCGCCTCAGCACCTCATGCTCAAATGCAGCAGTTGATCACAGTTTGTCCTAATAACCCTTTTCCTGAGTGTTCCCTGGAACAAGACTGACCAGAATCCTAGAGAAATTGGGGGTGGAAGCAATGGTGGACTGCAAACAGGTCAGAGGCAATTTTGGGGGTGGAAGTGATGGAAATAGTCTGGAACTAGATGTGGTGATTATTGTGTGACTAAAATTTTACTACAAATCATTACCTTGTACACTTACAATAGCTGAATTTTGTGGAATGGAAATCATCCCTCAATAAAGGCACAAGTACATAAAAAGTCTTAATTATAGTAATTCCTCATGTGTTTATGTACTGTAGTTTTTATACCTATTTGTAAGATAATAGAAAATATGTATATTGGTCTCTGCCCCAGTTTCTGGCACAGAGCCCCTGAAACCCTTGTAAAAGTGACCCTGGGTGGACTTTTGAATGGGGCTGCTCACTGGAAAGTGAAAACCATGATTAGAAGCTTGGAACTTACAGCCCCACACTCCATTCTCCAGAAACAGAAGAGGAACTGGAAATGAATTTAATAATCAACCATACCTCCATGACAAAGCCTCCATAAAATCTCAAGAGTACAGGATTCAGAGAACTTACAGGTTGGTGAACACATTCAAGTACTGGGAGGGTGACGTACCCCAACCCCACGGAAGCTCCCAGACCTAACCTGTGTGTATCTTGATTTGGTTGTTCCTCTATTTTCTTTACTAAATTGGTGAACATAAGTGTTTCCCTGAGTTCTGTGAGCCACTCTAGCAAATTAATCAAACTCGAGGAGGGGGTCATTAGGAACCTCTGATTTATAGCTGGTCAGAAGCACAGGTGACAACCT
Source organism: Macrotus californicus (assembly GCA_007922815.1). Lineage (NCBI taxonomy): Eukaryota > Metazoa > Chordata > Mammalia > Chiroptera > Phyllostomidae > Macrotus > Macrotus californicus. Next base: position 45,874 of record VMDR010004552.1, read on the forward strand.
AGACTTGGGATTGGCATTTGAAGTGAGGTGAGGGCAGTCTTGTGGGACATAGCCCTTGATCTCTGGGATCCGATGCTACCTCCAGGTGCATACTGTTAGAATTCAGTTCAATTGTAGGACAGCCAGCTGATGTTGCAGAGAATTACTTGGTGGGGGAGAACCCACCACAAATGTGCTGTCAGAAGTGTTGTGGAAGTGGTAGCAGCGTGAGAGTGAAGGAGAAACACAGAAGGGAAAGAACTGAGTCTTTCCTAAACGCCATTGTTCCGGTACCAAAGCCTTTGGTCAGGGCTGTTCGTGTTCTCTCACCCAAATGGAAGTGCAGGAATACATCAGTGGAGTAGTTGTGCCGTGAAATCTTGAAAATTCTGTTTCTGTAACATCTTTGACCTTGGTCTCATTTCCTATAAGTATCCCCAACTATATTTTCACCATATCATCCTAAAAAAATTTTTTGAAAATTCTCATTGTTCTTCAGGCAAGCTTGGCCTTGCTAAAAACAAGAAGATCGTCCAGTTTCACAACTTACCCCTGAATGAGTGAGGTACAATCATGAATCCATACTAACTCCCACAGTCCTTGTATTTCTCAGATTGGATCTACTAGATTTGGAATATATATGTCACTGATTCATACTGAGTTCTATTTGTATAGGCAAATGTTATAATCTATTAAAAAGAGACATAATGTACAAAGTATTTACATTTTTACATTAACACAGCCCTATAATTGCTCTTAAAACAGTGTGACTATGAACTCAATTTCTTACAACAGCTAGTATGAACGAACGGGGTCTGAACTTAAATCTCCTGATGCCATATTGAGCGCTGTTTGCGGTACATACTATCTCCCAAGGGCTACAATTTAGAATGTAGATAAAATGGGGGAGATAGGTATTACTTTCAGATAAGGATGAAGGTGACATTTAAATTAGGCCTTGAAGGATACAAATGTTTTAAATATGAGGAGCTGCACGTGGAGCTGGAGAAAGGAGGAAGTTTAGTTCAGTTAGGACAGGCACAGCATTCTCAGAAAAGGAAACACTATTGCCCAAGTCACACAAGTAGTTTGGCTCCAGAGCATGTAAGGCAGGACTATGAAGGAAGAACTTGAAACCCTGTCCATAAAATATAATTAAATAAATTATATATATATATATATGTGTGTGTGTGTGTGTGTGTGTGTGTGTGTATTCTGTGAAATATTATATAGCCTCTAAACATGAGAGTGGCCTATTAAGACTGCCACTGTGAAGAACTGTTTATCAGAAACACTGTAAGTTGAGACAGCCACTTGATTAAGATGTGCTTTGTAAACTGTAAACAATAGTCTTTCAGAAGGTACAATGGGAAGTGAAAAGAGAGGGACCATGACAGTTTTAAGGGGTAAGAGGGTTCAGGAGATATTTATTTTTTAGGCTAGGTTAAGAATTCAATAAAGAGTTATAAACTAAAGGTGGAAGAGAGTAAAAATCCTTCATGGCACAAGTCCTCCAGAAGATGCAATGGGTCAGAATCAAGGGAACAAGGGACGAGGGAAGGAGAAAAAAGTGAACAAAAATACAGAAACTGAGGCAGAGAGAAAACTGTCACTCCTTATGATCTCCTGTGGTGAGAACCACAGCTTCGCTCTGCGGAGGCAGAAGCCGTGGCTATTTCACGCCTTCGCCTCTCCGCTCTAGCCTCCTACTGCCAGAAGAGGGTGAAGCTTTTAGCCCTGTGTGAGCTCCCTCAACTTATTACATCACAGCCCGCAGTTGTGAGCATGCCCGTCCCGATTTCCTTTCTTCAGGCTCAAAGGAAGAGGTGTCCCTGGTCCTATGCTGTGCTGTGGGACCTAGTTCCTCTTTTCTCCTCTGAGACCTTGATTCGTCCGTTGCGCCTACTCTGTCCTTTATCTTTAGTTCCTGCCTGGACCACTGGATCCTTCTCAACATATATTTAACTACCTACTAAATAGCTCCCCAATGTTTCACAGCAGCCTCACACTCAGCATATCTTTCTCCACAGCCAGCTGTCCCTCTTGGATTCTCTCCTTCAGTTAGGGTGACCACCACCCAGCCAGAACCCTGCGAGGCTTCCTAGACTCCACTCTCTTCACTCCCATAGCTAACCAATTCCTGAATCATTTTCATTTTGCCTTTGAAATCACTTGCATTCATATTTCCCTCTTTTTTCCCACTGCCACTATTTTAGTTCCTGGACTCAGTTTTTCTTGCCTGGAGCACTGTAGCAGTGTCTTAACTGGTACTTCTGTTTCTAGCATCGCCCACCATCAACCTACCCTTTATATTATTATTAGGGTGATCTTTCAAAAATGCATGTCTGACCCCATCACTCCTGTCTTTATCCTTCAGCACTTCTTATATGATGAAGACCAAACTTCTTAGCATGGCATTTAACACGATTATCTTCACCTCTTGTCACAGGAAAAGCATGGGTTATAGATAGTGCTTGTGGTTCACGGAACACAACAGGTGTCTCAGGCCTCCGTGCTCTGAGCGTGCTATTGCTTTCCTCTTCCATCTATGGGACACCCAGTCAGCTACAATGATCTGGCTCCGGTGTCACCATTTCTGTAAAATCTTCCCTGAGATTTTCTCACATAGTCCAGGGCCATTTAGTCTATGCTTTTAAAGCACCCTAGGCAACTACACCTACAACATTGTGGAACAGAGTTTATTAATCCATCTCCCCCAATAGATTATGTCGTCCTTGGTGATGATCTTTGCTTGATTTTTCTTCGTATCCTCGGCATCTAACACAGAGGCTGTCACATAGTCTATTGACAGTCACTAAATGTTTATTGAAAGAAGGATTGCCTTAGACTCTGCATACTTGAGCCATGCACCAAAGGAAGCACATTCATTTTGAGACAACCTGAAGGTAAAAGATCATAAACGTCTAATAATACGCATGGCAAATGTAGGACTCAGGCACACAGTCCTGTACTAACAACCTGTGTTAGTCCTTGCATTCCAACTGTTCCGTCGCATTCGTGTGCACATTCCGGGTGCTGCGTTAGCCATCTTTATCTTAATCTTCGTCTTTCTCCTATAATATTTTAATGTTCCCTAGAGGATGCCATGACATTGATGGTGATGATGATAATGATAATAATGACATCTCTTTTAAAAACTTGAATCACTTCAAAGTTTTCAATTTCTGAAAGCTTACAAAGCTTTATTTTTGGAAACACTGTTATACCTGTAAACTCTATGCATTTCTGATGGGTTGTCTTATATTTTATTGCAACTTTTTGATTTTGAGAAATTAAACAGATTTTATGTTTCAAAATTCATGTAAGACCTGTCTTAAAGAATTCTCCAACAAAAATAACAAATAATAACAGCTTTTATTAATTCATCACTTTCTTCAGGGCCAGATATATATATTTTCCTCTTGTACTTACCTAATTTAAATGCAAAACTAATTTCAGTGATATACAATAATATCTTCCATTTTCACTCAAAGTATATTTTTGATTCAACACTTACACCTCCATCCTGGCTCTGAGATTTATCAAAAAGAAAATATGTTATGTTCATTTATCTTTCTGATCCATCTCACAAAATCAGCTATTTCTGCTTCCTTTGTTTAAATTTAGAACTAATTCCCCAAAACTATGTTAAGGTGGAAATTAGAAAGGTTAGGTCTCAAAAGACCAGTCCTCTCCTTTCATATGGGGTTTAATTCCAAAGGATTTCAAATTAGTGTCCCTTTAAATTTGGTGACCAGTAGGCAGAGCCTACCTGCCTGGAAAGAAAAGAGATGTCCTGCAGGGGGGGAAAGAAGGTTGAAATGAGATACATGACTATTTTTATGTGTTGTTAAAGACCTGATAATATGGGAGTGATGTTCTGTGAAAATGAAAATAGACATTTGGAAAATAAGCTGTTGTATTCCTTTAGTTTTATTAAAGTAGAATATGTTTGTTTACAGGACGAAATTACAAAGTAATCACCTTTTTTGGAATGTAGAATTTCACCATTTATGCAATTTTAATGTATCATTTGGACAAGTTGATCTGGGTACTATACTTAGTGACTGCTCCTGGAGTGGTTGACAAAAACGATTAATGTTTCATCTTCAGTCCTGTTTAATCTAAATCATTTTTATTCCCTTCCAAAACATCTGACATCTATAAATAAAAGGAAAAAAAGTTAAGTTTTCAGGGAAGACAGGCATTCAGTGACAGAATAGCTGATTGCTGATTATGGAAAAGTGACACAAGGAAAAACTATAGATAGATGAAGGTAACAAATAATACCAACACTATATTTTAATAATTATTTTTGTTTGTTTCAGCTTCTTCCCATTAAGGAACATGACAAGGAACAAAGCTGGTTGTGTTTCACTGCCTTGGTTTGGCTGCCCGCTGGCAGAATGATGGAAAAGGAATAGAAGCAAGCATGTAATAGTCCACGAAGTGACTCACCAGCGCAGTATAACTAAGAAACCATAGTGTTAAGGTGTCCTCACAACTCAACTATTGCAACAGCTGGGTCCCAATGGGGCATACAGAGCGAAGACCTTTGACTGTGCTCCCCCCCACACACATAGAGCGTCACAAGGAGGCCATGATATTTATGAACACATATCCATGGCCTGGGGCCAGACAGGGTCAGCAGCAGCAGCAGCAGCAGCAGCTGTATCTTCTATTAGACATTACACTGGCGAGTGTAACTTGGGTCCTGGGTCCCAAGCCAGTCTGGCATTCACTCCTGTTTAGCACCTATTATGGAATAAGTGCTTGGGGATACCAAAATAAATGTGAGACAATCTCTGCACTAAAAAAGTTCCAGTCAAGGGACGGGTAAGCCGAGAACTGTAATGAAATGTTAGGGATGTTTTTGCATCAGAGGTTACAGTGTGGAAACAAGTCAGTTCCATCTGGTAGACAGGGCAGGAGAGGCTTCACAGAGGAGATGGAGCTTGAGCAGCAGGTACTTGTGAGGTGGGAACTGAAGTAAGGGCGAGGAAAGGAGTCAAAAGAGAGCCTTCCAGGTAGGGAAAGCTGCATGGGCAATAACCAGAAGGCATAAAAATAATGGCACATTTAGAAAGCTTCAAGTGGTTAGACATGGCTGGTGTGTACAATGACAAGGAGGAAGCAGCAAATGAGAAGATTGGATAGGAAGGAAAAGGCCTGACCATGGAGGACCTTATGTGTTGGGCTAAGAAGACTGGATTTGATCCTGAATGCAACTGAGAGTCACTGAACGGTTTATGTAGGGGAAGGGTATAATCATATTTGCTTCTGAAATAGCACTCTCTCTACTCTGTGGAGCAAAACTGGAGGCAGAAACTCCAAATAGAAGATGACTGTGGTCGACCAAAAGAAAAATGATGAGGGCTTCATGTGAAGCAGTAGCTGTGGGGATGGAGTTGAGGAAAGGTTCAGAGGGAGGGGCTTCCAATCACAGGATGAACTGTGATCTGAGGTCAAAGGGGCCCTCATCTGAGGACAGAGGGGAAAAGCTAAGCTGAACACTACTGAAATGTAACTTCAGGAACTAATATCTACTCTTGTGTTATTGTCAAAATACATGGCAATATAACATTCCATGTCATTATATAATATGATGATATAATGATCATCATTATAATGGTCATCACTATGACCTACCATAGTCATGAATTTTGGATGATTTTCTAATCCTCTTGGTCTGTAGGAAATAGAAGAGGAAAATATATATAAAAGAGGTGGTGGTGGTGTAGAGAACTAAAATATATAGTGAACCGAGTATGCTGTTGTTTAATATATTCTCCCCTCACTCAAGGAGAAACTGACATTTGGTGTAGAACTGACCCTAAGGGATTAAGGTAAAGCTTTTCAGTATGTATGAATCATTTTCACTGTAATTAAGTAAATATATTGAGTCACAGTCTCATTATGTTTTAACATTCTCATAGATTTACTTAGGATAAAATTCTGGCTATGACTTGAGAACCTAACACAGTTCCTTTAAAGTGATTAAGAACTAGGAGCAAAAACAAGACACCTGACGTTATTAAAGTGCCCACCTTTCTCTCCCTATACCCCACTTTTTCCTCTCCTGAGGATTACTGGCAAAGGCAGTATCAAAATTTTGAGATGATGCAGAGGCAGTCTGCAGCGTGTTTCCATGCTGAATTCAGTGTGGTCAGTCGGCCAGTGAAGAGCTTTGTGGACAGTGGTGGTTGAAGGCTGATGTAAGTCTTAAGTTTTCTAAGAAAGAGCCTTAATTACTCTTCTGCTCCACCTCACCCCCTTGCTTCAAAGCCAAGCTTAATCTGCACAAATGGGCCTCAAATTTGTTGTGAAAATAGGCCACGTGTTATTTGTACAGTAAACAAATATCTGGACCAGGGGGAAATGTGTACATTTATATGTAAATTTTCTTATTTTAAGATAATTCTAGAAAAAATATTTCACAGATTCTCTCAGCAACTCAGAAGATTCACATTCAGTTTAAATTAGCAATTACTGAGCATCTGTGATATGCCAAGCATCAGATCATACCGTTTCATATTAAGAAAAAAAATTGTAGTTAACCTATCACTTTGCAAATACTAGTATAAATCTGCTAAGGGGGTTGATTTTTAAAACATAGGTGTATTTGCAAATGGTATGCTAAATAAACATGACTCATTATACAATCAAAATGCAAATTTAATGTCTGCCTCCTCCTTCTACTTCAGACTTGTCTCTCAGGGAGGATGCTTTTCCTTTGCCATTGGCTGACTGCACAATGACTTTGTTTACTCACTCCGAGGTAACAGGCAGTCCTCACCGTGAGGCATAAACACGATCTCAGTTCAATAAGCAGAGTGTCCAGTCTTAAAGATTAGCCCTTTAATCTTCATCCAAATGTAGAACTTCTCCCCTCCTCTCTCAGCCAAGGCTTTGCATTAGGGTGACAGTGCAGCTAACATTAGTGTAAGAAAATCTTGGCAGAGAGCGGGGAAGGGGAGAGAAGAGAGTTCTTTGACTCTGTCAGGTTGTGAGCTCCCATTACCCCCAAGTAATTCTACCTCTTTGACCTAACCGCTTGTGAGGGGTTTCCAGGAGATCACTGACAGAGCTCTGAAATTCTTTTCCTAAAAGTTGGGAAACAGGATCTGACGCACTCACGCCTAAGAAAACGAAATAAAGCAGGATGCGGCAGCACAAGGTAGAGGGGCTGCGTTGGGACAGCCTCGTCTCCTCGAGGTTGTAATCAGCACAAAGGGTGTGTGTGATAGTTTCTTAAGAACCATGCAGCTGAGAGCTGAGTTATCTGGGCTCTGACCAAGGCTGCCTGGAAGGGGACCAGCAGCAAGCTAGCTGAAAGGGAACATCCAATTCTTTAGGGCTGATGAAGAAATATCAAGTAACCACTGGAGGACAGATGCATTAGCCTGGGTCAAGGGAATTGTAGGACAGAGGTCCTTAACAAAGGCAAGCTCCGAAGACAGAGAATCCACTTTAGCCATTTGCCAAGCCCAGAGATTGTGTAGCCGCCCAGCCCCTTAAGAATGCCCTACAGCCTTACTCCGCCTCTCTCCTGCTGTAACTGGAGGAGGGTGTGAGCACAGAGAGCAGAAACTGACTTCTAAGGGCAGGCAGTGTCTACCAACTAAAGCTGGTGGGCATTAAATTTGCATTTTGATTATATCATGGATCATGTTTGTTTAGCATACCATTTGCAAATACAACTATGTTTTATATATATATTTTGGATCTGGCCAAGGGACATGAGTCACGAAACAAGTTCTTGAAACCTCTGCACATGGGGAAAACTCACTCTCATTTGGGAAACTAGTGAATGTTAGCACCTCAGGAATTAGGCCAGGAACAGTCTGATTTTAAAATCCTACTATAGTCTAAACCCCATTAGCTTGACAAATATATCTTGTAGCATCAAATGCTGACAAGAGTTAACCTTAGTGAAAGAAAATCTTGTCTGCTAGATATTTATAGCAGAGTAAGCTGTTTTACTGCAGACAAAATCTTAACTCATAATCTTCATAGTGTCTTCTTTAGAAGCGATCAGAAGTTTCATGAGGGCAGGGAACCTGGCTTTCCAATTCAAATCATACAAAAAAAATGTATCAAGAAACTATTTTATGCTAGGCAAACAAATAAACAAGCAAAAAACAAGCACATTCATATAATAGCTTATCTTAATTTGAGATAAGAAGAAAAACTTTTAAAAATGTATTACTTAGGCCCCAGCTCGGTAGCTCTGTAGGTTAGAGTATTGTCTCTATACACCAAGGTTGTGGGTTCGATCCCCAGGGCAGGGCACAGACAAGAATCAACCAGTGAATGCACAAATAAGTGTAACAACAAATAGATGTCTCTCTCTCTCTCCTTCCCTCTCCCTCCTCTCTCTTTCTGCCCCTCTCCCATCCTCTCTCTAAAATCAATAAATAAAAATAAAAATTTTAATATATTACTTATTATTATACATATATTCTAAAGTTAAAGACATTTATTTATTTTAAAAAAACACAAAAACTTACCTTGCTTTTCTGACTCTATCTCTGGGCCTCTTAATTAAATCTTCCAAATGTTTATTTCTCTCTTCTAAACTGAGAGAAGAAACCATTCAAATTTAGGACTAGAAGTGACTTCTATAAACCAATATTTTACTGATTCATTGGTGGATTTGAATAGATAAATTCAAGTGTGATCTAGCTTTCCCCACATCATCCATCTGTAACCGAACGTAGGTCCAGCTTCTGCTGCTACAAAAGCCAGTACTTGAGAGGCAGGTGCTGATGTAAAGGAAAGTGGTTATATCAGATGCTGGCCATCTGGAAGATGGGGGACTCATGTCTCAAAACTCATCTCCGCATCTCAGTGGAGGTACAGGATTTTATAAGGAGGGAGAGGGGAACAGCACAAAGAGATCAAGGGGGGGGGTCTGAAAAGTTATCTGCATGCTGACAAGCACAGTCCATTCTTAAAAGACAAGAGATGGTCCAGTGTGCATCATCCTGGTTTAGTCCTTCCAGATTCACATCATCCTGGCTCCACAGATGAAGGTCAGTAAATCTCCCCAAGCTGGGACCCCTGAAGGTCAGAGTCTGTATCTTTTGAAATTAGTTCCTAGGATTCTTATACAAACATGCTGTTACTCCACAAGCTACACATTAGTCAGAGTCAGCACTTACAGAAACGATGGCAAAAGAGTGACGGAGTGGGTTACAATTTCTCACTGTTATACATCCATCTCACTGTATGAGTATTTGGGATTCTTTCCTAGCAACCCAGATTATTTAATAGCTTTTCCCATTGCAGGTTCCAGTGGTGATGAAGCAAAGTAGATAGTAATAAACCTATAAAGTGATATTTAGGTGTTCTCTATTCATTTACATGGTGGGTGGAGAGTTGATCACTCTGTATGTAAAGCCAACATGATCCAGGGGGCAACCTGTTAAAAGCAATACCCCTGAGCTGTGAACTGCTTTAACACAGGAAAATGTGCAGTAGTGCTACAGGAAGGATCACAGCATTCAAGTGGCCTGCTAGAAGTTTACTGTTTTGTTTACATGGCTTTTAGCAAAAGAGATACTAGTGGGTTTCTTTGTTGCCCGTAGGAGGGTAAATTCAGTTAAGATAGCCTCCTCCCAAACTCCCCTTTCCACCCAGGAAGGGCGCCTTAGTTCCCTGTGACTGCAAATCACCACAGATTTGGTGGCTTCCAACAACACAAATGTATCCTCCCATTGTTCTGGAGGTCAGAAATCTGAAATCAGTTTCACCGGGCTGAAAGGAAGGTGAACCTCAAGGAAACGCTCTCTCCAGAGGCTCTAGAGGGGAGCCCTTTGCCTTGCCCTTACTACCTTCTGGAAGCTGTCCTTTCCTGGCTCATGGCCCTTTTCGTCACATTGGCTTTTCTCCACCTGCTTCTATGGCTGCGCTGCCTCTTCCTGTCGTCAAATCTCCTTCTTCCTCCCTCTTGTAAGAACAGTTGTAATTGCACTTAGGGCCTGGATGCAAAATCCAGGATGAGCTCTCCAGATCAAGACCCTCAATTTAATCACATTCACAAAATCTCTTTCATCATGTAAGGAAATGTTTACAGAGTCCAGATATTAGGATCTGGATATTTTCAGGGGCCATTACTCAGCCTGCTATAGAGGGTAAACAGATCCTTAAGGTAAAGGCAATTCTGTTGTAGGGGTTATAACCTCAAATGCTGTGGAAAGCCAGGCAAGCATGTGGCACGATGGAAGCCTAGTAAACGTGCATTCGGACAAACCAGAGATCACATACCCCATTCCCTGCCTAAAGGAAGAAGTTGCTGTTCAGGTCTTGCCAAATGTTGCCATGTGAGAATGTTGCAGCAATGATGTCTGATCTATTTTTAAAGAGAGGGAAATCTAAATTTTTATAGGGAATTGTCCTTTTAAAATTTTGGCAATAATTCAAAAATATTTTAAGTATTGTATGGACCAAACAAAACACATCTATCTGCCTCAGGCTATAATTGGTAGGGTGTCATTTTGAAACCTCTGCCTTATTGTCCAGGGCTATCGTGCTTTTGTTTTCAAAGGGTAAAAATGAGAAGTTGTCCAACCCAAGAAGTCATGACAATATTTATTAAGTAGGTTGGTCCTCTGTATACCAAGCCCTAGTCTATCATGTTTTATTATCAGAGGAATGGCAGGAATAAATCTTTTGTATTTCTAGGATTGGAATAAAAAGACCCAACTCCTGGGGGAAGAGGATACCCAACAACAGAAAGAGTTTTTCCAGGTGTGAACAAAGCACCAGTGAAACATATTCACACACAGCGCTCCTGTGTATAGAGCTGAAGGCAAAAGCTACAGCCTGAGCCTAAGTATATGGAGAGCCGTGGTTTACTGTGTAGGAACTGGTGTCCTCCCTTGGAGGGCGCCAACAGTCCATGTGGAGAGCCAGGCAGCAGAGCAGCAGCATACGCTGGGATGATGGTGCCGACTGTGCCATGCAATCAGGTGGCATGGTCTCCCACTTGCAAGTGGGCATCTCCTCACTTGGGAGTGGAAATCAGACATACCCTCCATAGAGTTTGCACATATTTAAAATGTACTATTTGATATTTTAACATATACAAGTTCTGTGCAGGATGTAATATAAAAAATAGAGACATTTATTGAAGAAGATACAAAACACAAGAAACATTGTACATAGGATAATGACACCTCAGTCCCCTTCAAAGTAGGCACCTTGGAACCTCACACAGTTCTCCCAATTGCTATCAGCTGCCCTGGCATATTTTCCTGAATCTCACTGACGGTCTGAAATCTCTTCCCTTTCAAAGGTGATTTTAGTTTTGGGAAAAGCCAGAAGTCACAGCGCACCAAATCTGGGCTCTGGAGGGGCCCAGAAAGTTTCACCAGAAAACTGTACATGATGCATGAGCAGGCATGTTTTGTGATGAAGCTGCCAATCACCAGTTGCCCATAGCTGTGGCCTTCTGAATCATCCAAATGGTTTCCGTGGAGGGAGGAATGCTCAAACTTAATGCAAAATTTGTTGCAGATTCATTGCTCTACTCAGTCATTTTGAAGGCTATGGCCACACAGTGCACATGCTCACTCAATAGCGTCTACAGCCCCCTACTGACTACTACGCTGAAGTCATCGTTGTTCACACATGCACATTCTAGTCCACTCTCCTTGACTGCCAGGTTACATCAATGTCACGCAGACCATTCTCATTGTATTAACAATGGCTGGACTTTTTCTGGGACAGACGTTGTCATATATACAATCGGGAAACAATTGTCACAATCAAGACATACATCACCCTTGAAATTTTCCTCATATGCCTTTATTTCTCCTCCCTCCAATCCCTCTTGGCCCCCATGTCACCAGAACACTACCGCTCTGTTTTCACTATGGATTAGTTTGCATTACCTAGAATTTTATGTCATAGAAGCTTACACTCAGCCTAATCATTCTGAGATTCATCTACGTTGTTGCATGTAATTTCACTTACTGTTTTATTGCTGAGTAGTATTGCACTGTGTGGCTACACCACAATTTGTCCATCATTTTACCATTTGAGGGACACTAGGTTGTTTCCAGTCTAGGGCTATCACAAATAAAGCTGTTACGAATGTTCACCTTTGTGTAAACACATGTTTCTATTTTCTTGAATCAACACACAGGAGTGGGTGGCTGACTCATAGGGTGGTATATATCAAATCTTTTAAGTAGCTGCCAAACTGTTTTTCAAAGTGGTTGTGCCATATTGCATTCCCACCAGGAGGGTATGAGTGGTTTAGCTGCGACATCCTCGCCAAACTTGGTATGGTCGGTCTTTTAGACATTCTAATAGGTGTGCAGTTGTATTCATTACAATTTTAATTTGCCTCTTAATCATGTTGAGTTGAATATCATTTCACGTGCTTACTTGTCATCCATGTATCTTCCTGGTGAAGTGTCTGTTCAAATCTTCGCCCATTTTCATTGAGTTTTTTCTTATTATTGAGTTTTGAGAATTGTATATTGTAAAATTGTATATTGTATTGAGAATTGTAAAAGTTGTATATTCTGGATTTATGTTCTTTTAGATGGTGGCTAGTCTTTTCATTTTCTCAAGAATAGTCTTTTAAAGGAGTTTTTCATTTTGATGAAGTCCAGTTATCAAAATTTTATTTTATAGATAACGCTTTTAGTGTCTTATCTAAATTAGTGCCTAACCCAAGGTCACAGAAAATTTTTCCTATTCTCTTTTTTTTTGTTTAATATATTTTATTGATTATGCTATTACAGTTGTCCCATTTTCCCCCTTTTATTCCCCTCTGCCCTGCACACCCCTTCTCACCCACACTGCCCCTCTTTAGTTCATGTCCATGGGTCATATATATAAGTTCTTTGGCTTCTACATTTCCTATACTATTCTTAACCTCTCCCTGTCTATCTTCTACCTACCATTTATGCTTCTTGTTCCCTGTACCTTTTCCCTCTCTCTCCCCACCCACTCCCCTGATGATAACCCTCCATGTGATCTCCATTTCTGTGATTCTGTTCCTGTTCTAGTTGTTTGCTTAGTTTGTTTTTGTTTCTGTTTTAGGTTCAGTTGTTAATAGCTGTGAGTTTGTTGTCATTTTACTGTTCCTATTTTTGATCTTCTTTTTCTTAGATAAGTCCCTTTAACATTTCAT